>JARYGA010057320.1:0-104593 GCA_030545235.1 Helianthus tuberosus
GAGTGATCAAGGACCATCAGATGTGAATCGTCAGTTATCTGATTCACCTAGGAGTGAAGGTACATCATCACAGCCTGCCCTTTCAGGGTATACTGCTGATCAGGAAGATGGAATCTTTGCTTTTAGAGCTCAATCTGAAGAACCATTTCCTACTAAGAAACGAGGATGGTTCAGTAAAGAAGCTTTTGCTCGTAGGAAGAGAATGCGAAAATTGCAATAGCAAAGGGCTTTAGTAGCTATTAAGCGAGAGACAGATGCTCATACTCAAGATATGTTAAATAGAAGCCTAGCTAATTTCCATATCTTAGCTACAACTGCTGCTGACCCAAGTCTGGAACAATTAGTAGCCCCACAACCACAAAACCCGGAACACCCCATGGAGATAGAAAATCAGGAAAACCAGGTGGAGATGCATGACTTTAACCCAGAAGAAATCCCTCGGGTACCTGCACCAAACCCTCTAGACCCGAATTACGACCCCTGGTGGGACGCTAATAGGGACTTTGTGCAACGTTACCCTGTCCAGGATTATCCACCCATACAGAATATAGAATTTTACCCAGGTATGGACCCTTTAGATCCCTATTACCAAGATGATTACATTAGGGAAATATTAGAGGATCCTTACCAATTTCAGGAATTGTCACCCCCATATCAGGAACCTGTACCCGAGATTCCAAACCCAGTCTGAGAACCTGCACCCCCAATGAGTGCAGAAAACGTCCAAGAACTTAGGACTTTCGGGGAGGAAATTTTAGAAAGCAGTGAGAGGATGCGTCAGGTGGGAGAGCGTCTCGTATGGAAATACGATGAGCGCAATATGGATTTTTGGATAAATCCATATCCATGAATGTTAGAATGGAGGAAGCAGTAGTAATAATAATATAATAAAATAAAAATAAAATAAAATATGTGTGTACGGATGCATATTACTATTTTATTTCTGTTGGTATTGTAATCTTTATTTCTGTACTAGTGTGTAATAGACGCATAAGTATATAAAAAGAGTATAGTAGCAATGATCTACGTTTTTGGCAAAACTGCATGTCATGTGATTAACTATTGTAAGATATTATTTGTGATATTAATATGGGATAAATGTTTAAAATTCAGATGGCCGACCAAGGAAATCAAGTCAATTTGGATAATAACCCAGACAATCAGAATGATAATATCCAGAATGACGATAATCTGAATAATGAGAACCCAAACAACAATAACAACGGAAACCAAGTGGATAATAGTGCTATCCAACACATAGTGGCACAGGGAATTATAGATGTTATGCCATTTATACTTCAAACTGTTAAGGATGCTGATAATAAAAGTAAACATAGCAGCAAGCGACCTGTTGAACCAGAAAACAGTGTAAACAATGGACTGGTACTTCAAATGCCTATTCCCAAAAGAAGAAGAACCATGCCTTATGGTTGTTCTTATAAAGAATTCTGGTCTTGTAAACCAATGGAATTCTCAGGCAATGAAGGAGCCATTGCAACTTTGCGCTGGATAGAGAAGACTGAGGCAGTCTTAAGGATAAGTAAGTGTGCTGAAGAAGATAGAATACTGTTTGCTTCTAATCTGTTTAAGAACGCAGCACTAGAATGGTGGAACACTATCCTCCAAACAAAAGGAAGTGATAGAACCTACAATATAGAATGGGAAGAATTTAAGGATAAGGTAGAAAGGAAATTCTGCCCACCCAATGAGAAGGAGCAGATAGCAAACAAATTCCTAAGCCTTAGGATGATTGGTGTAGATAGCAAAGGGTACACTAAGTTATTTTTCGAATATGTTAGGATAGTGCCAACTCTTGCTTCACCAGAACCAGTGTTAATCTCTCGTTATATTTGGGGATTAATAGGGGAGATAAGACACATAGTCAAGGCAGCTAGACCTCAAACCATAGAAGAAGCTGTAGAATTAACAAATACCTTGACTGATGAGTTAGTCCGTACTAGAGAAGAGGACCAGAGGAGGAACATAACTCAAAGGCTTACACAAGAATTTCGTTCCGGAAATTATAATCGTAAGAATATGGGTTCTACCTCTGCAACATACTGCAAGGTCTGCAAGAAAAAGCATTCGGGAAAATGCTCCATTCTCTGCAATCATTGTAAGATGCCAGGACACAAGGAAGAAAATTGCAGGAAGAAAACCAGTAATGGATTATGCTACAACTATGGAGAAAAAGGTCATATCAGGCCAAATTGTCCAAAATTAGCTCCAGCCACAGACAACAAGAATACCAAAAATGCTAGAGCGTTTGTTCTGACTGCAGAAGAAGCCAAGATGATTCTAGACGTTATAGCTGGTACGTTTTTAGTTAATGATACATTTGCTAAAGTATTATTTGACTCTGGTGTGAACCAAAGTTTTATTAATACTTCGTTTTGCAAAATTTTAAATCAATCATTAACTAAACTACCACAAGAATGTCTAGTAGAAACAACCAATGGAGAAACCATTAGGATTTCTGAAATCTTGCAGGGAGCAAGCATAGAAATTTTAAATCAGAAATTTATTGCAAACCTGTATCCCATGAATCTAGTAGGATTTGATGTTGTTTTAGGAATGGATTGGTGAATAGCCAATAAAGCTAGTATTTTATGTGATCAAAAGTTAATTCAAATAAATTCACCAAAAGGTAAAATGATCACAATTAAAGGAGATAAACCTTCTAGGTCTACTAAATTCATTTCTGTGATGAAAACTGCAAGTTGTATGAGAAAAGGTTCTATAGTGTATTTGATTTCTATAATCACTAACACTAAAGGAAAGGATTTAAAAGATATTCCAGTAGTATCTCAGTTTTCAGATGTCTTTCCAGAAGAATTACCAGGACTACCTCCAGATAGAGAAGTTGAATTCAGGATTCATCTAATACCAGGAACGTCACCAATTGCCAAAGCACCTTACCGTTTGGCACCTGCAGAAATGCAAGAATTGAAGAATCAATTAGATGAATTGTTGAAAAAAGGATTCATACAGCCAAGTTCGTCAACGCCGATATTGTTTGTTAAAAAGAAAGACGGATCAATGCGTATGTGCATTGACTACCGTGAATTAAACAAGGTCACAATTAAGAATCGGTACCCATTACCGAGAATCGATGATCTGTTTGATCTACTACAAGGAGCTCGATTTTTCTCTAAAATCGATTTAAGGTCAAGATATCATCAATTAAAGGTACAGGAAGAGGACATTCCTAAAACCGCATTTAGAAAAAGGTATGGTCATTATGAATTTACTGTCATGCCATTTGGTTTAACCAATGCCCCAACTGCATTTATGGACATGATGAACCGAATATGTAAGCCATATTTGGATAAATTCATAATTATTTTTAGAGATGATATTCTAATTTACTCTAAGAGTAAAGAAGATCATGCAAGACATTTGCACGCACTTTTAAGTCTGTTAAGAAAGGAAAAACTTTATGCTAAGTTTTCTAAGTGTGAATTTTGGTTAGAACATGTACAATTCCTTGGACACCTAGTCAATCATGAAGGAATTCATGTGGATCCAACAAAGATCGAAGCAATTACTAAATGGAAAACCCCTGAATCACCAACCGAGATTAGAAGTTTCTTAGTATTGGCTGGTTATTATAGAAGATTTATTAAAGATTTCTCTAGAATAGCCATTCCCTTAACTAAACTAACCTGTAAATCTGTTAAATTTGATTGGGGAATAAAACAAGAAGAATCCTTTAGAATTCTTAAGCAAAGATTGACCCATACACCCATATTAGCATTACCAGAAGGAACTGAAGACTTCGTAGTTTATTGTGATGCTTCTAGATTAGGTTATGGATGTGTGTTGATGCAACGCCAAAAGGTTATAGCTTACGCATCTAGACAACTTAAGAATCATGAAGAGAATTATTCAACCCATGATTTAGAATTAGGAGCTATAATTTTTGCTCTTAAAATTTGGAGACATTACCTTTATGGTAGTAAGTTTACCATATTCACTGATCATAAGAGTTTAAGGTATGTTTTCGGACAGAAAGAGTTGAATATGAGACAAAGACGTTGGATGGAATTTCTTAGTGACTATAACTGTGATATCCAGTATCATGAAGGAAAAGCAAATATAGTGGCACATGCTTTAAGTAGAAAGTATCATGAAAAGCCAAGAATGGTACGTTCTCTTAAATTAAATCTACAAGTAGATTTAAATGAACAAATAAGAGAAGCAGAAGAAGCAGTAATTAAGGATGATTCTGAAAAATTAAAAGGTTTGCTAAAAGAATTGGAACAAGGAACAGATGGAATTTGGAGGTTCCATAAAAAGAGAATGTGGATACCTAAATTAGGAAACCTACGTAACCGTATATTAGAAGAAGCCCATAAGTCTAAATATACGATGCATCCAGGAAGTGATAAAATGTACCAGGATTTAAGGAAAAATTTCTGGTGGATAGGAATGAAAAAGGACGTAGCAGTCTATGTTTCTAAATGTTTGACTTGTTCACAAGTTAAAGCTTTACATCAGAAACCCTCAGGTTTGTTACAGCAATTAGAAATGCCAGTTTGGAAATGGGAATTAATAACAATGGATTTTGTTACTAAATTACCCAAAACTAGGAAAGGAAATGATACAATCTGGGTGATTGTAGATAGATTAACCAAGTCAGCTCATTTTCTACCAATGAAAGAAACAATTAGTATGGAACAATTATCTAAATTGTATGTAAATGAAATTATTTCTTTACATGGTATTCCTTTATCAATTGTTTCTGACAGAGATAGTCGATTTACATCTCATTTTTGGTCAAGTTTCCAAAAGGCAATGGGAACTAAGATAAAGCTAAGCACGGCTTATCATCCTCAAACAGATGGACAAAGTGAAAGAACAATTAAGACAATGGAAGACATGCTTAGAGCTTGTGTAATTGACTTTGGAGGTAATTGGGACGATCACTTACCTTTAATAGAATTTTCTTATAATAATAGTTATCACACAAGTATCAATGCTGCACCATTCGAAGCACTTTATGGACGAAAGTGTCGAACCCCAGTCTGTTGGGCAGAAATTGGGGAAAAGCAATTATCTGGACCTGAAATAGTACAGGAAACAACTGACAAGATTATTCAAGTCAAGGAACGACTGAAAGCAGCACGTGATCGACAAAAGAGTTATGCTGATAACCGATGCAAACCCTTGGAATTTCAAGTAGGAGATAAAGTATTGTTAAAGGTATCTCCTTGGAAAGGAGTGGTAAGATTCATCAAACGAGGAAAACTAAGTCCCAGGTATGTTGGACCTTTTAAGATTATTAGAAGAATAGGACCTGTAGCCTATCAGCTACAATTGCCAGAGGAAATGGCAGGAATACATGATGTATTTCATGTATCTAATCTTAAAAAGTGTTTAGCTGATGAATCATTGATAGTGCCTCTTAAGGATATAGAGGTAAATGAACAACTCAAGTTTGTAGAAAGACCTCTACAAATTGAAGACAGGAAAGTCAAGAATCTCAAACATAAAAGATTAGTTCTGGTCAAAGTGAAATGGGACTCCAAAAGAGGACCTGAGTACACATGGGAGCTCGAGTCGGAAATGAAAAGGAAATATCCACATTTGTTTCAATAGATCTTGAGGACAGGCTCTAAAACAAGGTGGGGAGAATGTAACAACCCTCGGTAAAACCGACACCCTCATAATATTTCTGATCCTCTATTATATCTTAAATTGTCCTAATATGTCTTATATTATATTCCGTATGTGAAAACCGAGCCCTAGTTATGTTATATATATAAAATAAATCAAAAACATGAAATATAGGGTTAAGGCGGGCCGCGACATACTCTACCCTTAGTTTACGCGGGCCGTATCAAGGCTGGACTTGACTGCGCTGATTTCTTAAGTTGAAGCGGGCCGCGTAAGGGTATATAGGTCTTTGACGCGGGCCGCGACAGATCATGAAACGCGGAGACATCCGGTGCTGACACGTGTCGACATCGTGTCGAGTCTAGTAGCTGACCCAACTAAGCTAGTGTGTTGACCGGTGTTGACGCGGGCCGCGTAAGGGTTCCCTGTCTTTTACGCGGGCCGCGGCAGGACTGAAATCAGCAACTATATAAGAAGGCCATCAGTCTACGTTTTCCGTCGCTCATTCTCAAATCTCAATCTCGAAATTCTGTAGAGAAGTTATAATATTTCGGGTATTATACCCTAATTAGCGAGGTTCTGCTCCATTGTAAGTATTATAACCCCAGTTTCGTAACAGTTACGCTGCCCGATTGATTTAGGGTTCCGTAACAACTGTCGTGGTTCTGCCCGACGTAGTTGTTGGAATGCCGTCTCGGGGAGGGTATCATTAATAATTTCAAAGGGTTATGGTACTAATCAATGTACATTTGTATAAATTATAGATTATATCCAGGAAACCCTTAGGAAAAGCCTAAGACAGCAATGTGAGTTTATCCTCTTTTTGTTAATGTTTTTGGTAATGTTTTACCAAACCTTAAATGTTTTACTATGAAAATTAGCAGTAATTGAGTCTTTGTAGTTATTCAATTACTGCCGGTATGTTGGGGTTTTGTATACAAAATTTTGTACTACTTGCGAGTAGTAAGTTGGGATGACAATGCGTTACCATTGGACAATGAGTTAGCCAATGGGTAATATGACCCACAAGTCAGGATTGATAGTACCAAATGGAGTAATTGTGTAGACATAAACAAAGTGATCACTCTCAATACTGTTCACTGTGACTTTAAACTTGATTAAGTTGGGATTCACTCACCAGTATTTCCTGCTGACAAATATTTTTAAAACATGTTTCAGGTAACCCAATGTGACAACCAATTAGTAAAAAGCCAGCTGGAGAGCACTGAAGGCTTGGGAAAATGTGGCTATAAAAGTTACCTAATAAACGATGTTTTAAATTCAATAAAACAGGGTTTGTCCCTAATAATGTATTGTAATAAGAAACTTGGGTTTTACCCATGTGATTATTAATATGAAATGAGGTGGTTTTACTCTGATAAATATTTCCTAACTACGGTCCTGATGTAAATCCCGCTGCAAGATTAAATAAAACTGATACCACCAAACTCTGTGATCACGTCCGCCTGTTCCCGGGGATCAGGGATCGGGGGTTGTGACAGATAACTTGAGGTTGAAACATTCGGATTAACATTCGAGTATGAAGAAAATCCACTGTTGCTGATTGGACTTTGATTGACTGATCCGGGTGAGTTTTCTGCGCTGAAAGCGGTTTGGACCTTCGGACTTGCTTCAACATTCTGAACATTCCCTTTGTAATACATCTTGATGTCTTGTTGACCACTTGGATTGTTCATTCTAGCAATCTTTTGTTGTTCAAGATCTTGTCCTTCAAGTTTTTCAATGAACTGAGAAATTGTCAATTTATCATATTCTCCAGTGTTCTTTAAGATCATCAGATATGTACCCCATTCTTTCTAAGGTAAAGCATCAGCTAATTTGTCAACCCATTCTTCTCGATCTTTGTTTATATCCAAAAGTGACATTGATCGCACTAAATGACAATATCTCTCAATGAGCTTCTTTGTAGATTCACCCTGCAAGCTAGTAAACAAATCAAATTCTTTCTTTAATAATGATTTCTTACTCCTGATCATATCCGTACTTCCCTCAAACTTAATTCGAAGTGCTTCCCAAACAGTTGTTCACCATTTCTTTTCTTGTTGATCAAGATTTCAGTACCGGTATCTATTTTTACGGTTTCTCATTTCAATAATCTTTCATTTAAATTTCAAAAATATGTGATCAAATTTGTTATTTTCTTCATTAACTTACACTCATTATAGAAAACTTAGTAGACAATTTAAACTGGTATCGACCGGACAACATTGATATGAGTATCGGTATTATTTTTTTAGCTTTCTGTTTCAATACGAGTCAATTTCAGTATTTTTGCACTAATTGTATTAAACCGATTTGTATATCCTAACTTTATGAATGTAACTATAACTAGATTAGGTTTGACACTACCATAAACAAATATTATTTGTTTTGAGCACTGAATATCCACCACACCATGCACATAAATTCCACTAGTTACTTCTTTTAGTTGATTTCTATACAATATGATAGTAAAACACGATTTACAAATTAACAACACATGACAAAAGTAGGAAAGGGCCAAACTATGTAAGAACCCATTTTGAAACATGTTTATATCTCATGGAAGAAGTACACGCATGGATGGCTATATATGCAAATAGAGTGCACGTAACCTTTAAAGTTCAATCAATTCGTAGACGATTCTAAAAATTGGTTACAAATAAACAATCTTTGTCTTAATACCAAGAAAAATAATAAACATATTTTCAAATTCATAGTCTTTGTTACGTGTGGCAATTCACGATTTAGACTCAGGGTTTACATTTTACAAGGTGTTAATTATAAGAGATTTAAAGGTTTATCGAGCTTACTTTATGTATGATTTTTAGAAATTGAAGTATCATGAAAATTTTTGGTCAGAATCATGGCTTTAACTCTTCAAGAACGTTGTATGGCAATCAACATAACGGTACCAATGATATTGGTTTTTTTGAACATAAATCATTTGATAAATTTACATTAATATAAAAATGATAAAAACTAAAGAGAAATAGAGATAAAACTGAATTCACTTCTTTATTCCATTCAACATTACAATATATAGATAAACATAACTATAAACCCTAAAGCCCATGAGTACTGGGTTGGGCCTAAAATGTCTGGTTTATAACACTCCCCCTCAGACATTTAGAATTATATACAGTTTAACAACATACTTCAGGATGATGTTAAATAGGTACTTCAGGACCTGAATAAATAAACTGATACTCCTGGATCAGCTATGCTGCCTCATTAAAAACCTTACTAAGAAAACCCAGTGGGACAAAACTTAGTTAAGGGAAAAAGAGTACAGCGTGTATAATTATCCCCCTGAATTAAACAAACATCTTTCAATCTACGAAGACCGATCTTGTGGGATAGCTGCTCGAAACTGCTTCTAGGTAAAGATTTCGCGAACAGGTCAGCTAGATTTTCACTTGACTTAATCTGGCGAAGATCAATTTCCCCTTCCTTTTGCAAGTCATATGTTGAGAAGAACTTTGGTGAGATGTGCTTTGTTCTATCGCCTTTAATGTAGCCTTCTCTTATTTGAGCTATGCAAGCAGCGTTGTCTTCATAGATAATTGTCGGCTCCTTCTTGATCTGTTCTAATCCGCATGCTTCTTGTATGTGATTAATCATTGATCTGAACCACACGCATTCTCGATCAGCATCATATAGTGCTATCAATTCGGCATGATTTGATGATGTTGCAGTAAGTGTTTGCTTAGTCGACTTCCAAGAAATTGTTGTGCCACAGTATGTGAATACATAACCTGCCTGAGATTTTGCTTTGTGAGGATTTGATAGATATCCGGCATCAGCATACCCAACAAGCTGGGACTTTTGATCTTTCTGATAGAAAAGACCTAAGTCTTGTGTCCCGCAAATAAACCGGAATATATGTTTTATACCATTCCGTGTCTACGTGTTGGATTCGAACTATATCTCGCTAGTACATGAACTGCAAATGATATATCAGCTCTTGTGTTATTTGCGAGATACATAAGGGCACCGATCGCGCTTAAGTACGGTACTTCTGGACTAAGTACTTCTTCGCCTTCTTCTTGAGGGCGATAAGGATCCTTGTGTGGATCTAGCGGTCGGACAACCATAGGTACGCTAAACGGATGTGCTTTATCCATATTGAAACATACTAACATTTTCTGGATGTAGTTTGATTGATGGACAAATGTGCCATTGCACAGATACTCAAATTGTAGTCCGATGCATAATTTTGTCATACCAAGATCTTTCATCTCAAATTCCTTCTTTAACAACTGAGCAACTTTCTCTATCTCTTCAGGAGATCCGATGATATTGATATCGTCAACATAGACTGCTATTATAGTGAAATTTGAGAGTGATCATTTTATAAAGACACATTGACTGGTTACATCAGACTTGTATCCTTCCATTTCGAGATATTCACTAAGTCGATTGTACCACATACGACCAGATTGTTGGAGACCGTATAAAGATTTCTGGAGCTTTATAGAACACATATCTCGAGGTGTTGATTTTAATGCTTCAGGCAATTTTAATCCTTTAGGGATTTTCATGTAGATGTCATTTTCAAGTGTCCCGTATAAGTATGCGGTGACGACATCCATTAGTATCATATGAAGTCCTTCAGAGATTGTGAGGCCGATTATCGCATCCACTACAGGGGAATACGTTTCCTCATAATCAACTTCTGGGATTTGGGAAAACCCTTGCGCTACAAGTCGAGCCTTATATAGTACAATCTCATTCTTTTCATTTCTCTTTATTGCAAACACCCATTTATAACCTACTGGTTTGACGTCTATGGGTGTTCGGACTACAGGTCCGAAAACGTGTTGCTTTTCGAGCGAATTCAATTCGGCGTTTATGGCTTCTTGCCATCTTGGCCAATCATTTATGTGCATGAATTCTTCTAAAGTTTTAGGTACGTAATCATTTTCATTGATTACATCCGTTGCTATCGCATATGCGAATATATCATCAACACGTGTTTTATTCCGGTTCCACATTGTACTATCTTGTACATAATTAATAGAGATCTCATTTTCGTTCGGTACCGGTGTTTCTTCTGAAACTTCATTTTCCTCTGGATTCATTGTTGTCTCTTCTGGGACATTTACCTCTACCGGGGTTTCACTTATAATCTTTTGTGAGTTTTCAACAACTGCATTACTTTGCTCTTTTCGTTTTCGTGGGTTTTTGTCTTTGGAACCGATTGGTCTCCCACGCTTTCGTTGTATAGTAATCTCTTCGGGGATTACTTCAATTCGAGCAGGTGCATTTGATGCTGGTACATGTGACTTTGTCACTCTATTTGTGTCTGTGAATGCATCTGGTAATTCATTCGCTATTCTTTGCAAATGTATGATCTTTTGGACTTCATATTCACATTGACCACTTCAGGGGTCGAGATTTGATAGCGATGATGCATTCCACGTTATTTCTTGTGTTACCAGTCTTTCTTTGTCCTTATCTCCCCCTAAGACTGGGAACATTGTTTCATCAAAATGACAGTCAGCATACCGTGCTGTAAACATGTCTCCCGTCATTGGTTCTAAATATTTAATTATGGACTTGGAGTTAAAACCAATATAGATACCCAGTCTTCTTTGGGGTCCCATTGTAGTACGTTGTGGTGGCAGTATTGGTACATATACCGCACAACCAAAAATTATAAGGTGGGACAAACTTGGTTCTCGTCCGGAGACCAGTTGCAATGGGGAGTATTCGTGATCAGCAGTTGGTCTCAATCTAATCAGTGCAGCGGCATGCAAAATAGCATGGCCCCATGCAGAAGATGGTAGTTTACATCTCATTAAAAGTGGTCTAGCGATTATTTGTAATCATTTAATCAGAGATTCAGCTAAACCATTTTGTGTGTGAACATGAGGTACTGAATGTTCAACATTGATCCCAATTGACATACAATAGTCATTAAAAGCTTGAGATGTGAACTATCCCGCATTATCCATCCGGATGTTTTTAATTTGATTATCGGGGAAATTGGCTCTCAATTGTATGATTTGAGCTAAAAATCGGGCAAATGCTACATTTCGAGTAGCTTAAAGGCTCACATGTGACCACCTTGAGGATGCGTCTATTAAGACCAAGAAATAGCTGAATGGTCCACACGGAGGATGAATGGGCCCACAAATATCCCCTTAGATTCTTTCTAAAAATGATGGGGTTTCATGTATCAATTTAGTTTGTGAGGGCCGAGTTATAAGTTTGCCCAGAGAGCATGCTGCACATGATAAGTCTTGTGGTAGCAAAACTTTTAAGTTTTTTTTTTTGAGAGGGTGCCCGGTTGCACTTTTGATTATTCGTCTCATCATTATGCTACCAGGGTGACCTAGACGGTCATGCCATATATTGAATGTGTATTTATCTAACAGCTTTTGGTTACTCACCATGTATGATTCGATAGGATTGATATTAGTACAATATAATCCAGAGGATAAGGCTTCTAATTGTTCAACAATTGTTTCTTTGCCATTTTTGTTTGAAGTAATTTGAAGATATTCAATATTATTTTCAGATATTGTTTTTAGGTGGTAACCGCTTTTTCAAATATCTTTAAAGCTAAGTAAATTTCTTCTGGATTTACTAGAAAATAATGTGTTATCAATAGTTAATTGGGTACCCAAAGATAATGTTATGTGTGCTCTGCCGGAGCCTTCTATAAGGTTACTGACACCAGATATAGTACTAATCGGTGTCTCTGCCGGAGACAACTCAGAGAAAAATTTCATATCTTTGAGAATAGTGTTAGTACTACCGTTATCTACCAGACATTGATCACCAATAATAGCTCTACTGGAGCTAGTATACATATTTCTTCAGGAAATAAAAATAAATAAAAGTTAATTCAAAGAAGTAAAATGAAACATTGCAAGAGTTTATAACAAATGCGTTGATATGCCTCAATGAGGTGTCTAGGGGTGCGACATGTGCGGGACCAATGATTTAACATCCCACATTATAACAAATGTTGCTTTGGTTCCCGCTACTTTTCCCTTTTGAAGGTCGCCCCGTATTATGTCGACTCAATTCACCACCGCTATTTTTTAGTGTTCTGGGACTCTCGATGCCATGCATATCCCCGTCCTCGACCACGACCACGACCTCTGCTGGGGCCGCGACCTCTGCTGGGGCCGCGACCTCTACCTCTACCTCGTCCGCTTTGAGAATTGGCCACATTCGCTTCAGGGAATGTGTAACACCCCGTGTTTTTGAGAAGTCAAGGTCAAAGTCAACGACCGATTTCGAGCAATCGATTAATAATCGATTTCTTTATATTAGCTATTATGTGGAGTAAGTGTCTATAATTACAATAATCGACGTGTGTTATTCGCTATTCAATCGACCTACGACTATGAACTATAGGAAGTAACAATGCGATAAAGTTAACTAAACCCTAATCAAGCTATGCTAATCAAATCGACATCGAATCGTGACTCGAATTACGCATTTTAGTTATTGTTATACGTGTGTGTGTGCCTTATGTGTTACTTGTGCATGTTCATTTATGTTATATGTGGTAATCAATCGAAACTCGAAATGCAATCGAACTCAATCGACATCGAATTCGAATCACAATCGAATTATGATAATTAGTGGAGAAAGTATAACGCAAGATATGAGTGGTTGGGATTAAAAGTAATTTGACTAGGAAACCCTATCGTATCGAACCGCTCGCAACCGAAATCGAAATATCAAAAATCGTCGCACCGAAGACTCAAAACGTGCAGTTGATCGATCAGGCTACCAGCCGATCGAACAGCCAGCCGATCGGACTGCTGTCCGATCGGACTGGCTGTCCTATCGAGCTGCCTGGCCGATCGGCCAGCACTTCCCCTTTTGGCATCCTATAAATACCCCGGTCATTGTCATCCTTTCCACTTTTGGAAACCTATGTTCGACCAGCACGCTTAACTCAACCTTTTCTCAGATTTCTCTCGATTCCGGTAAGATTTCGTCCTAAATCTTGTACTTTGTTGATCTACACGCACTCCTACACCTTTCTATCTTTCAAATCTTAACTTTTAACCATGAAATCATCAAGATTCAAGTGTTCTAGGATGATGTCATCATGGGTTCTTGAAGAACTTCATGTTTTGGCCTCAATCCACCAAGAATAACTTGGATCTAGCCGATTTCCACATAAACAAACAAAGATCTTTCATAGATCTAAATGCATACATGGTGAAAAGGATTGGAAGATGGATTTTCCAACTTTCTTTCAACTCTTTTTCACTCAATGCCTTCAAACCGATAGAAACGGAGCTTGTGCCGGTTTACAAATCACCCCGGTGGTTGCATCGCTCAAGATCCGAATTCTATCCATGAGGTTAACCGATTTCAGGTTAAACGTTAAACTCCGTTCCGAACAGTTCACCGGCCGGATTTGGGTGATTCCTGTCCGACCAGGGGAACCAAGTAAGGACGAAGGATCTATGGTTCGACTCGTTGAAAATACCTCAATAAAACGACAAACAAACAGAATAACCAAGTGTTAAACGAATAGGCTGATCAGGTCAGGGTGCTGACCGATCGGACTGCTGTCCGAACGAACAACCAGCCGATCGGGCAGTCAGCCGATCGACTGGCCAGCCGATTGGTTAACACATGGTCCCACACTTAATCAATTCACTTTGAAGACTAGTATTGAACGAACTGTTGTTCGATCGGACTACTGTCCGATCGGATTACTCTTCGGATCATGAGATACTATACTTCAACACTTGATCGATTTTTCAACATGTTCGATGCACTAGGAGTGCCACCCGATCGAACAGCCGTCCGATCAGGTGACACCTTGCTGAGAACGCGTCATGGTTGTTCATGGATGTTGTCCGATCGAACAACATTAGTGTTCGATCGATCAGCTAACCGATCCACTGCACCATACTTAGCATTTCATTTAAAGTGGTTGACTATTGTTGACTTGCCAACCGACCGGTCAGCAAGCCGTATTATTGCGTCACTTTACAATTCATTAAGTTTTTGACTTGTTGACCTGTCCGATCGAACACCTGTCCGATCCAAAGCAAATCACTACAATGCATTAAAATACCTAACCGATCGGGTTGCCGGCCGATCGAACAGCCGTCCGATTGACCGACCTGAAGGGTAAAGGTACTTCAATGTTTTCAAATGCTACAACGAAAACTTCAAAAGTCAAGCCATCATACACAAAGACATTCTTCTCAAAGGAAGAAACAATCCACTCGAACAGCCATCCGATCGGCCTACCGACCGACCGGACAGCGGCCCGAGCGGACTGCCAACCGAACGGTCAGCCGTCCGATCGGACTACCGTCCGATTGACCAGCTGTCCGACTCTCCAACACTTTGCATCGTTTTACGCGTCACTTATCGTTATGCTATCAATCCATTCTGGCTAACTTTACTCGCTAAGCGCTCCCTTCAATCCATCAACCGTTGTGAGTATATTCGATCCCTTTTTGCTTTACGCACTTTTGGGTGTTACATACGTTACGAATATTCAAACTATAACAATCACACTACTCAATACTATTTGAACGCTTACCGTTAATGCATGTTATACGTGGCTTATGAATGCTTGCTTGTTATGCTTACACATGGAGTGTTGTCTACCTGCCTTAGCAACAATAGTACTATAGTTTGGACTCAGCACCCGTTTGCGGGGGTTGTTAAGGACAATTACTTGCATGGATTACGGTGGTAATCATGTATTGCGAACTGCCTCGGGCAGTCAACCCGCAGTCATTGGTATCGATGGATCTATGTCGATAACTAGCGTGCTTCATTTCACTATGTGTACGTGTTGGTTATGCATAAATGAATTCGAACTCTATATATGCTATTATCAAACATGATAGAAACTTGAAGTTAGAATAAAGATTTAGAGCCCAACAAATAGTTGTCTGTAGTAATTGAATCAATGGTCTCTAGAAGCAGATAAACAATTGCTCTATTTTGAAATCTGAGTTGTCGGAACAGAATCATTTGCCTAGATTTTATCTGTAATAATTTGTTTACTGTTTGATACATGGTATGGTACATGTTATTTTAAATTGAATAGTAATGATAATTGTTGTGGAAACTTCTGGACAATCTGTTTTGCTCAGTGCCATGCCCCGATGTTTCCGCCATCGGTTGGGGTGTGACAGATTGGTATCAGAGCCATAACTATAGAGAATTAGGCAAGACACGACCTAGTCCGGGTCGATGTCTTAGATACCTAGTCTATAGTTAGGAACCAACAGACCGACTTGAGCATATCCAGTAGGGATTATGTACGTGCTTATTTCTCACTATTCTCGCTTATGCTACACTTTCACTGTACTCGAATTTTCAGCTATGATTGAGCGATTAAGCCGAGATTAGGTGTGAAAACCGCAAACTCTCGACTAAAGTTGCTTAATCAACCCGCATTTTATCTACAAACAAGGAGAATTATGCCAAATCAGGAGTGAAATCCGTATTTTGATGAATAATCTCCTCTATTTTATTAAAGTTCAGGAGCAAAAGTTGTTAAGTTAGGGGTGAAACCCGAACGTTGATAGCTATTCCTGACTCATTTTGGTTTTACAAAACTCTCACCAAAGTCTCGACGGACTCCAACGACCTGAAGTCACGATATGACTAACGGGATGCGTGCCAAATGCCCAAGAATCGAGGCAAAGGCACAGTCCTGAAGGTTAAATGTGCACAACGGATCTTTGTGAATAGTCGAACCACTTTGGGTAGTCGAAGTCTACTAGCCGCAGACAACCTATTTCTCGATTTCTATGTGTTTCGATTCTGAGCCCGCAACTGCCGACTTTGATGATTCGTTGATTTTATGTGCTATATGTGTGTTTACCTATTTATGTGTTTTGGAGATTTACTCGATTTTTGCTTTCACATCGATCGACACACACAACTCGCCTTACATCTCTACCTCAAAACGTTAACAAATCACTAAATTATGGACGACTTTATACTACGCTTATACTACACGACTGGAGATATCAAACGCGAACGCTATATTCGGACAATCGCGAACTGTAAATGATAGGTTTCTGTATTCTGCCTGCATCTTGTGATTACATGATTATGTGCTTTTGTGGATTCTGTGCTCTACGTGCCTATGTGCTTATGTGCCTCTGTGATATGTGAATCTGTGATTATGTGCTTATATGATTATGAGATACATGTTACATCGCGTGTTCCTAAGCTTTAGTAAACGTTAGATGTGTGAGGTGAGATTCGATTACGTTGTGTTGAGTCCTGTGACGATGTCTATTGCAGACAATGTCATCTGGGTCCCGTCACACACTTTCTCGTCAAGAGAAGAGAGACAAACGCCTTGCTACTATCATAGCCAAGCAGGTAGCAAAGTGTCACACCCCGAAATATCAGAGCATTGGTGTGACTGGACTGGTATTTTCATTGCATAGCGGAAGCAAATAATCTAAATTTTTCTAGAAATTGAACGCCCGCTAAGTACTCGACTCTTCATGGTTCTCCTATTCCAACCGTGCCTTGTCTTAAAATGCAACCTGAGAAAGAAACATGCGAAAAAGTCAACATAAAGTTGAGCGAGTTCATAGTTTATTTGTAAAAGATTTGAAATAAATCTTTTTGAATAACCGGTTTTTGAAGTATTGTTGAGAAAACGAATTTAAAATCATTTTCATATATAAATCACGTTTTCATGTATACCCCACGTACTCATGTATAATTCAAGTTTACTTGTGTACCCCACGTACTCGAGTATAAATCAAGTTTTCATGTGTGTATCATGTTTTCTTGTATAAATCAAGTCTTTTTTTTGTATGTATCATGTATAAATCAAGTATTTTTGTGTACACCACGTACATGGGGAGTACTTGTTGTGACTCCCTGTCGAAGTACTCGTTCTGACTCCTTATCGGAATACTCGTTCTGATTCCTTATCGGAGTACTCGTTCTGACTCCTTGGCGGAATACTCGTTCTGATTCCTTATCGGAGTACTCGTTCTGACTCCTTGGCGGAATACTCGTTCTGACTCCTTGGCGGAATACTCGTTCTGATTCCTTATCGGAGTACTCGTTCTGACTCCTTGGCGGAATACTCGTTCTGATTCCTTATCAGAGTACTCGTTCTGACTCCTTGGCGGAATACTCGTTCTGATTCCTTAAAACACATCATACTTGGTACTCGTTCTCACCAAGAGTGCTTCTTGTTTTTGTATCATATCATTTATAAACATTGTAACATTTGTATCTTGTATTTTCCCGTAGTTTAGAAAACTAGAACTCGTGTGTATGCATATTTAAAAAAAATACGCTTGATTGAAAAACCGGCATAAAACATAAGCTTTTCGTAAACCATTTGTGTCAGTTAAAACTTGCTTGTAAAATGGTTTAGAAATATGTAATTCTTGTATGCTTTGCAAAAAGTGCATGCTTTTCCACCCCGAAAACATTTATAAAAATGTAAAACCATAAAAGGTGGGGTTATGAACTCACCTGAATATTTCTGTGCAAAGCTAGCTAATTACGACTTCGCGATGTCGTTTCCAAGACGTGACTCGCTATCGTGCATTCTACAATATTCCTAACACGGAATATCTAATAAGTTTCTAAATAACGCAGTAACTAACTACGTGTAATCGAGCTCTACCGAATCTTTAACCGAACGATATGACGGTAAATTGTCAACTTAAAAGAAGCGAAGAAGTCATACTTGTTAGCTCGTTTTAAGAAGTCATATGTTGATATAAAGGAATATTCGTATGAAAGTAATATATAATAAACTCGTATTATATATATTGCGTCTTGTGTATATTTGCCAAAAATATACGTATGTGCCGTCTAGGCGTATAAAATAAATAATACAGTTATATTTATTTTGTAAAAGAATCGTCGACTTGTATTGGAAAATAAATATATAACTATATTTATTTATAAAAGGATTCGAGTTCGTTTGAAATAAATATAATAATAACTATATTTATTTTTTGTTGTCGAAATAATTTCCGTATCGTTGTTCTCGTAAGTTGTAAATCGTTGTCGAAAGTTATACTCTTGTTTTTACTTTTGTAAAAAGTATTTGTAGTTGATCGCTATATTTTGATATTAAAATGCGAATCGTTGTTATATAATAAAACGCGTTTTGTTTTTACGGATTCTCTCGAAAAACGGGCAGAGTTTCATCTGTTTTTGGACGCCCCCGACAACACCAGTTGTCGTTATTATATCAAAATTCAACAATTTTCAACAACAATCCAATCATATACTCAATATATATATAATTTTATGAGACGACGAAGTATAAACTAAACGTTATTTTAAATCGGTTCGAGCTCGTTTGTCACGTGAGTAATAATATTATAAAAATAACAAAATAAACATGACGTTAATTTTTACCAAGTCTTCGCGTCGGGATGTTGACCGAGTCGACTCGCTGAGTTGACCGAGTCAACTGAGTTGATTCGCTGAGTTGACCGGTTGACTTTGTCGACCGGGTTTGACCCGAAACCGATAAGCGACCCGAACCACACCGCATCCTGCACCCGAAATCAAACCGCCTGACCCGTTGTTGACCGGTCGCTATTGACTGAGTTGACTCGGCTTGACCGAGTCAACCGAGTTGAACCATACATTGACCCGGACACCGAACCCGAAACCCAAACCTGAACAAAAACATATAGAACCGAGTGGACTGAGTCGAAACAAACACCTGAACAGGAAAGTATCTGATGTTGAGCGTGAATCCAACCCGACTATTCCCCAAATCTGACCCGAACGGAACCCACATACCTGAACTCGTCACCGGAGCTGCCTCTCCTGCCGCCGTGTACGGCGGTACGGCCGCCACGCCGCCGCCGTCTCTCTTTCTCTCCGGCTCTTCTCTCTCTCTAGCCACCGACCACCGCCGGATCAAAACGTGGACCGCCAGTCAGAGACATAGACCGCCGGTTTCTCTCTCTCTCTTCGTCTTTTTACTTAGCACCGTCACTCGCCACTCAAGGCCCTCACCGGACCACCGAGGTGTGGTGGCCGGGCTCACGAACGTCGTCAGCTCCCGGTTACCGGTCATCGGTGCCGGCCCGGATGTGGGTTACCGAGAACCGAGAAGGAAATGGGGGGTGTTGTGTCGCTGACTATCGTCTACCGCCTAGCACCGCCACCTAGGGTGGTGGTCGGCCGACCTCTTTTGTCTTCGTCATCAGAGAGAGAGCCGAGAGGGTGGAGATATTAGTGTATTAAGTTTGTATGTGTTTGATTCACTGTGTTTTGTTTGTGAGTATTCGAGAGAGGGAAGAGAGATTGACAATATGTATGTGTGTGTATTGTTCTTGTGGGTGTAGGTGAAATAGAGAGGGAAGAGAGAGAATGACCTCAACTTTTGTGTGTGTTTGATTGTTGTTGCCTGCATACATGACCGAGAGAGGGGTTTTATTCCCATTAGTGTGGGTAATGACTAATGTGCTACCCTTATGTCCTGTGAATAGAGATCTCTTGAAGATTTTATCAAGATTTGGTAAATATTTTGCTTAGATTGTAGGGATTTTTAGAGATCTTTAGAGATCTCATAAGATCTAATTTATTGTGCAGGTTTAGGCTTGTGGGTTTTGGGCTTGGGCCCAGGGCCCACAAGCCCATCTTATGAGTAAGTGGCCCGTAATTCCTACGAGACCAGATATCGCGACCCAAACTCCATAAGCATAAAATATTCGTGTAACATCCATATTTTGTCGGTGTCGTCAGTATTTCGTATGGTTTCAGTCCGTCGCCGTTCGATGTTTCGCAGATTCCACGCGAATCTTCACACGCGTACTGTATAGCTGAACAAACGTTCTTGGGCACTCCAAGGGTTAAGTTAATTAGCGTCGTAAACACTATTTATTACCGCGTAATCACCTGTTAATCACGTACTTAGGAGCCGTAAATTACCGGTTGTCACAGTCTCCCCCTGTTAATAAAATTTCGTCCTCGAAATTTAGACTACGTCAACTCCTTTGAGTTACGTTATGCGTAGAAAATATGAACAGTACCAAAGTGAACGATCATGAAATCGAATCAAGACTTATTCAAATGATGTGAGTTCAAGGACGTATCACAAGATACAAATGAATTCTAGAAATGATTGCATCCAATAAATGAATTTAGATTTCAACAAGTTCAAATGTAATAGTTGCATGAAACGCTCGATCATGATCAGCCCAAGCTGTAAGTTCTACCGACGCCACAAGGTGTCGTAGTGAATGAAACAATTCAAATATAGCGGTGATCGAACAAGTATCACCTGTGTTTTGCATAAATTAGCCAAAGCTACAAGTTTGTACAGACACCACAAGGTGTAGAAATCAACAAACGACTTAATGGAGTCGTACACCAAACAAATCTACCACGACTCGGAACAATGAAACGCTTGTTAAAATGAATTCGAATATGATGCTTTCAATACATCATATGGTGTCTTGAGTTGAATATGTGTAATGAACAAGTTCAAACAATTGAATTTGATTCCGGCGCAAGCCGACAATGAATACATGTATCGACAAGAAAAATTTCGGCATGGCCACAAAGAAATGTCGTGTAACTTGAAAAAGAAAAGAATTTTCAAGAAAATGTGTTGACTTGAGAACAAAGAAGCCAACAATTTCAATAATTCGGGTCATTCGAATCACAAATCAATAATTAGATTTAGCGAAATAATATTTGAACTTTGATGAAACGAAACCACATGCGTAACAAACGATGCATGCGTAACATATGAGTTTTCAAGAAATGAAGCAAATGAATATTCACTATACTGAAAGAAATAATCGTGACACAATGACCATTAAGAGGAGTAGAGATACAAGAATCTACTCAGTTGTAGGTCCCCTATTCGTATGGATCTTTCACAGAATTGTCTTTCCAATCAAGAGTGCGGAATCCTCTTGATCAGAATAAGCAGAAAACGTGTAGGAAACAGAAACAGCAAGACACTTTCAAACTGGGTTTCTATTGATTATCGATTACAAGAATTACAATCAATCAAAACCCTGACCAACACTAATTTCGTCCAAGCTCTAAGTCTCTCACGAAATTCCTCACACCAACTGTTTTGGCTGATTAACCTAAACCCTAAAGCCTAACCTTGTTTATATAACACAAGGTTTGCTACTTGGGCTAAGGTTCCTCCATGGGCAAGCCCATTTCGTCCCCTATGACCCAATATAGGTTTTGTTTAGCCCAAACTCTATTATTCAACTATTACAAAGCTAAACCCGCTAACTGTTTATCTTTTAACTAATCACAAGATATCCAAAGACCAAATCTAAGCTGTTGTCACAAACATGCACCAACAAACTCCCCCTTGACAATAGCTTCATAAAATAACTTTGTCTTCAGTCATCTTGCAATCTTCATGTAGTCTTGCACTGTCTTTGGTCTTTGGATAGCTTCAGCTTCAATAGCTTCTGTCAGCAACAGACTCCCCCTAAGCTGATGCATCCAATCACCAAATCTTCAAAAACTTTAGCATTTGAGTAAACTCCAGTTCAGCATATGTATAGCAATCTTCAAACTCTTCAACTTTGTCTGCAATATAGAAAGGAGGTTCTACCATGCATCCAATCAAACTCTCATCTTCACAGCAACTCATCACTTTAACTTCTCAGCAACATACTGCTTCAATCTGTATACTATAAAACAAACATCTCGAGAAACCATAAGAATTTTTCAACATAAGTTAAACAAATTATTATTATTCAAGAGATTTGTTACACTGTATCACAGATTAAGCATTTTCAACTTATCACCAACTCGCAAAACTTTTTAATCACACACTCTATAACCCGCATGATTTAAAATTTTGAACTCACTTTCTAACACCGTCTCCCCCTATCAGTAACAATTCCTCCAAGAATAACAGTTTTCCGTACGTTAAGAATTTTAAACAGAAAAAGACACTATTTTTGTATTTTTATATTTTTCTGAAAGCAAGTAAATAACAAAAGCAATAAACACTCTATTTTTGTGAGAATCACTGGTAAGAAGATCATATCAGCACAATCAAACTGTTTTCACACTATTAGATAATTCTTTATTTAATTTTTCATGAAAAGCAGTCCAAGACGATTACCAGTATGTTTGTCCTCTTAAACAAAATGCATGAACATTTCAAGTACCATTACCATATGATACGTTAAGGTAATTTTATTTACTGATATACTAGTGTGTCCCACTTCAGGATATACCCCCGCGATCAAGGTATACACAAAGATTAATCGTAGTAGGTGAGTATACTGAAGTCATCCTTTAAGATATCCTGACAGTGTCTAGGTCTGCATATAATCTTTTTTATCATGTTTTGATTGCTTAACAATGAACACCCAAATAAATACTAATCAAATCCTGGAAATATAAACAACACACTCTATCATGCAAGTATCTTCCCTACCACATATTTCACAAGTCCAATCCAGATTTCTGAAATCTTAACTGGGAATAGGTTGAGAAGAGAACAGAATAGATCTTTAGCAGAGATGGTATAATATACAGATCAAATGAGTTTTCTCAGTTTGATATAGGTTTATTGGGTTTCTTTTGGGCACTTGAGGGCCTCTTTCGGGTGTATTAGATCTATAGCGCGACAACGTACAGCTAGGTCAGCATGTATCTGGATGCAGCAGAAGCTGTCGTTGCCTAGCACCTCCAGGTCAGCATATATCTGGATGCAGCAGAGGAGGTACACGACTTTTTTCAGAGAAGATTTCAGAATCAGATCAAAATTGTGTGTATCGGGACAACATACAGACATTCAAATAGAAATGTGCTAATTCCAAGTGACTTTCTTTCCTGGGGTCATGTACAATTTTAGTTCTGAACAGAAAGACAGTCAAGATATCCCCAGATGAAATAACAGTATAAAGACCCAAAACTTCAGATTTTGGCAATCTATCAACGCAAGATTTAAGGTCATTAAACCATACACCACTGATGTGTTCCCCACTCAGACACAGTTCTTTTAAGTTTATATCACATTGGTAAGTTGATTATTTCATGCTTTTTGCCTACTGGTACATCATATGATGAAGCTGCTATCACACTTAAGCAATTTAATTTCATTTTCAGTGTGGCAATCTAACTTCCTGATGTACTATCATTTCTTCTTTTTCACACAGTGATAACTCATTTTTGATTTTCTATTTTTTATGTTATTGATTTTTCAATGTTTTTGTATTTTTGATTTTTAAGAAAAGCAGTAAACTATTTACAAAAATTCTTATGAAAAACCAGTTATTCAGGATTCCTCATCCCGTTGAGTTCGACTAAATGTTCAAAGCGAGCCCTGTCAAAAGCTTTAGTATAAAGATCTGCCAGGTTATCTTCTGTGTCAACTCGATGTAATTCAATTAGTCGTTTTTCAGCACAATCCCGTATAAAATGATGACGTATGTCAATATGTTTTGTGCGACTGTGTTTCACGGGATTATTAGTTATTGAAATTGTGGCATTATTGTCTATCATAATAGGAGTACGAGTGAAATCCAAACCGTAATCGCGCATTTGCTGTTGAATCCAGAGAACCTGAGAGGAGCAGCTACCCGCAGCAATATATTCAGCTTCACACGTAGATGTAGACACACAGGATTGCTTCTTGCATTGCCAAGACACGATCCTACCTCCTAAGAACTGACAACCACCTGTTGTAGACTTCCTGTTCGACTTGCATCCTCCAAAGTCTGAGTCAGTGTAAGCGACAAAATTCAAATCACTATCAGCTGGATACCACAACCCAAGTTTAGGTTTCCCCTTCAAGTAACGAAGAATACGCTTCACTGCTTTCATGTGTGACTCTTTTGGATTCGCCTGATATCTGGCACACAAGCATACTGCAAACATAATGTCAGGTCTTGAAGCAGTCAAGTACATTAGAGAACCAATCATCGCCCTGTATTGAGTAGGATCAACGTCTTCAGTACTTTCATGATCTGGGCCAAGATTGTGATTTTCACAAATAGGTGTGTTGAAAGTAGAGCAATCATTCATTTTGAACCGACTCAAAATGTCATACACATACTTTGTTTGATGAATAAACATCCCATCCTCCTTCTGTTCAACTTGTAATCCCAGAAAGTAAGACAGCTCACCCATAGCGCTCATTTCGAACTTGCTCTTCATCACCTGCTCGAACTCTTTACACATGCTCTCATCTGATGACCCAAAGATGATGTCATCCACGTACACCTGTACTAGTAGAAAATCTTCCTTCTTCCTCTTGATGAACAGTGTACTGTCAAACTGACCTCTTTCAAAACCATTCTTGATCAGATGTGTAGACAGTGTCTCGTACCACGCCCTGGGAGCTTGATGTAACCCATATAAAGCCTTATCAAGTTTGTACACTCGATCTGGATAATCTGGATCAACGAACCCATCTGGTTGTGAGACATACACCACTTCTTGGACTTTCCCGTAAAGAAATGCACTCTTCACGTCTAGTTGATAAACTTTAAAGCCTTTGAATGTTGCAAAAGCTAGAAACAAACGAATTGCCTCCAACCTTGTCACACCCCCAAAATCCACACGCGGAGTATCACCGCTTGGAGGCGTGGCTGACCAGGATCAAGCCACCAATCATATTGAACATAGTAAGTATTAAATGTAAAGCAATCAAACCAATATGAAAGGTGTTCAATACATGAGTATAAATTCAACGTTTAGCGGAAGCATAAATAAACCCAATCATAAGTAACAATTCAAATGTTTAAATGTTGCTCATAACATCCACAAACTGTGCCCACAACGACCGTGCCTCCCGTGCAAGCTCCATAAGTACCTAAGGTCCTGCAAGGCATGTAACAGAGAGTCAACAACTAGTTGAGCGAGTTCACAGTGAGTTTGTTTAGTTATAGTGTTCATAATGTAGTTCGTATGTTCATTTAGTAATCATGTATCGTATGTATCGTATCGCGGCCCTCTAGGCATGTTTGCGAAGTATAGTGGGGATTTCCCATGTTTGCTAGACTAGGTATAGTAGTATCGCGGCCCTTCCTGGCATGTTTGCGAAGATTAGAGTATATAGTTCGCGGCCCTTCTTAGGCATGTGTGCGAAGATTGTCATAATATCGCGGCCGACCCTTGGCGTGTGTGCGAAGATCGTTTAAATTAGTATAACCAGTCTAGTCTGTTCTTATCCATAATCCTTCCTCTCCCGGGAATCATATATCTAAGTTCCATAAACTGAACGAATAAATAATCCAACCCATTCCCATCCTGGGAATCCCATGCCTTGGCTGTGTGAACTCACCTTGGTTTGCTCGGTATGCTAAGTGTATGCTCGCAAGTAATCAATCACGTCCTAAAGTATGCACGTATGTGAAATCAGTTTGCGTTCAAGTTGTGCACGTATAAACATGTAACACGAAATCACAATCATATACAAGATGGTTACACTTAACAGCATTTAAATATTCCAGTTAACACTTAACAGAAATAACCCAAGTTACTGTGCAGATTCTGTTCGGCGAAACACACATAATGGCGAAACACAAATTGACGAAACACACATAGTGGCGAAACACATATAGTGACGAAACACATATAGTGACGAAACACACTCTGTTTCGTTGTGGCTTTGCTTGGCAAAACAGGATTCCAATTCGTCGACGACTCTTGGCGAAACACATTCTGTTTCGCCGAGGTTCCTGTTTCGTCGAATGTCTGATTCGTAGACACCGTTACAGCAGTTACGAAATACACAGAAACCCTAATCATGTTAGCAGCCGACATCAATATTATCAATCATGCAGAAATCATTCAACACAGAATCATTGTAACATCATCATAGCATAATCATCGAACCACTTTAACGTCTAGCATGAACCCTAGCTTACGTATACAACATATCGATTACAACATCACATCATCAAACCCTATCAAGATGCTAACTTGCATTCAGAATCAGATCATAATAACAACATCCAGAACCGAGTATTCAATCATATTAAGTTTCGCATAAAACCATCTATATCCGACTACAATATTCATATCGAAATCCATATCATCATCATTATAACAAGAACCCTAATATTTAACATGTATCAGTTTCAGATATACATCATCAAAGTAGAATCACATGACACATAAACACGTACACTGATGAAAGATCAATCAAGACACATAGATTTACTAACCGAGATGATGGTTTTATCGCACAAGGGTTTCCGGTGGGTTCTAGTTCGCCGTCACAGTGAGAGAGCTCTAGGGTTTCGGTTGTGTTGATAGAAAGTGTAAAATGATGATGTTTTACGTAAAAATACACAGAATAACGTTCTGGGCCCAAGCTGGGCTTCGGCAGATCTGGGCTCGGCGAAACAGTTTGTTTCGTCGAGTCGTATACGGCGAAACATATCCTGTTTCGTCGGGAATGGTTATGGCGAAACACACTTGTGTTTCGTCGGGTTCTATCTTATGTTCGACAGTTTATGTTTCACGACATGTTATACAATCAAACACATAATCAAGCAAACACACTAGATTTTATCATAACACAACCATATAGTCAAAGTCAACGTGCATTTAATGCGAATAAAGAATGTCGGAAATTCGAGTTGTCAAGCATTTACTAACATATGGTATCTCAGGTTGTTGGAGTGGACCTGACGGTTTCTGATATTCTGCCTTGACTCTCGCACAAGTCAAGCATTTACTAACGTATGTGGCTATGTGGGCCTTCCTGCTAGGCCACCAGTATGTAGTCTTAATATCGTGGTACATTTTATCCGAACCAGGGTGTACCGAGTAGCGAGACTTGTGAGCTTCATCCATTACCAGCTCGCGTAAGTTGCCGTACAGTGGGACCCAAATGCGTCCTGTGACGTAGTAAGCACCATCTTCCTTTTGTTCTAAACGTTGTCTTGAGCCGCGCAGGGCTTCAGCCCTGACATTTTCTGGTTTCAATGCTTCTACCTGAGCATCTCGTATCTGGGAAGGAAGACTAGACTGTATGGTGAGTTGTAAAGCTCGTACGCGCTTAGGCGCAGTGTCTTTTCGACTGAGGGCGTCAGCCACAACATTGGCTTTGCCTGGGTGGTACCTGATTGAGCATTCGTAGTCGTTTAGCAGTTCGACCCATCGTCGCTGTCGCATATTCAGTTCCTTCTGTTTGAAGATATGTTCAAGGCTTCTATGGTCAGTGTAGATAGCACATTCGGTGCCGTACAGGTAGTGTCGCCATATCTTAAGTGCAAAGACAACCGCTCCCAGCTCTAGGTCGTGTGTCGTGTAATTCCGTTCGTGAACCTTAAGTTGGCGCGAAGCATAAGCAATAACTTTATCCCTCTGCATCAATACACATCCAAGACCTTGGATAGATGCGTCGCAGTAGACTACGAAATCGTCCGTGCCTTCAGGCAGTGAGAGAATAGGTGCGCTACAGAGTCTATCCTTTAAGTGTTGGAACGCTGTTTCCTGTGCATTACCCCAACGATAAACAACACCTTTCTGTGTCAGCAGTGTAAGCGGTTGAGCAATCTTTGAGAAGTCTTTGATGAAACGTCTGTAATAACCCGCCAAACCCAAGAATTGACGTATTTCCGTTGGTGTACGAGGCGCAGGCCAATTTTTAATCGAATCTACCTTGGATGGATCTACATGAATCCCATCCTTGTTCACCACGTGGCCTAAGAAGTGGACTTCACGAAGCCAGAAGTCACATTTGGAAAACTTAGCGTATAGCTGTTCTGTTCGTAGAAGTTCCAGTATAAGTCGTAAGTGCTGCCCGTGTTCCTCCTGACTTTTCGAATAAATCAGGATGTCGTCGATGAAAACAATGACGAACTTGTCGAGATAGGGTTTGCACACCCTGTTCATAAGATCCATAAATACGGCAGGCGCGTTCGTTAGACCGAATGGCATGACCATAAACTCGTAGTGGCCGTAGCGAGTTCTAAATGCTGTTTTGGAGACGTCCTCATCCCGGACTCTCAGCTGATGGTACCCTGACCTTAAGTCTATCTTGGAGTAGTAGCTCGACCCTTGCAACTGGTCGAATAAATCATCTATGCGCGGAAGAGGATAACGATTCTTGATCGTCACCTTGTTGAGTTCATGGTAGTCTATACACATCCTGAACGTACCGTCTTTCTTCTTTACGAATAACACTGGAGCTCCCCAGGGCGAAGAGCTAGGACGTATAAAACCCTTTTCCAAGAGTTCTTGTAGCTGCTTTGACAGTTCTTCTAATTCAGTTGGAGCTAGACGATAAGGTGCTCGAGCTATGGGCGCTGCTCCTGGAGCGAGCTCGATCTGGAATTCGACTTGACGATGAGGCGGTAACCCAGGTAATTCCTCAGGAAACACTTGAGGAAAATCGCGTACCACTGGAATATCCTCAATCTTCTTCTCTTTCTTCGATGTATCAGTGACGAGAGCTAGGACAGCTGTGTGACCCTTGCGCAGACACTTCTGAGCCTTCAAGAAGGAAATGATGCCACTCACGACACCACTCTTGTCGCCTTGAACTTCGAGAGGTTCCTTGCCCGACCGAGGAATACGAATAACTTTTTCTTTGCATAAAATCTCTGCTTGTTGTTGAGATAACCAATCCATACCAATGACGACGTCAAAGCTACCCAAGGGTATAGGAATGAGATCAATGGAGAAAGTCTGACCAGCGAGGATAAGATTACACCCTTTAACTATGTGTGTGGCCTCTAGACTTTTACCGTTAGCTAACTCTACAACATGTTTGGTGTTTAAGGGAGTTGGTGCACGTTTTAACATTTCACTAGCTTTCAGAGACATGTAACTTGTATCCGCACCAGAATCAAATAGTACAGTAACATAAAAGTCGTCAAGAAGAAACTTACCCATAACCACGTTGGGATCATTCCTGGCATCACCCTGACCGATCACAAACATACGGCCTCTAGCACCATTGTTGTTATTGTTCCCACCGTTGTTGTTGTTCCCGTTGCCCTGATTGTTGTTGTTGTTATTGTTCTGGTTCTGGTTTAACTGGGGGCAATCCCGCTTGTAATGACCTTCAGCCCCACACTGGTAGCATCCCCTATTTCCATGCTGCTGCTGCTGTGGCTGGTTTCGTGGAGCAGGTGGTTGTTGTTGCTGGTTCTGATTCGCAGGTCGTGAACTCCTGCAATCTTTAGCTTCGTGCCCGTTTTTGAGACATCTCTGACAGTAGGCCTTGCGACACTGACCACTGTGATGTTTGTAGCACCTGTTACACAGTGGATGATTTCCCCGATAACCACTCTGTCTCTGCCCACCAGAAGTTTGCTGACTTGGGCTCTGGTAGTCATTAGTCTTGCGTTGCTGAGCCTGAGATTGAACTATAGCTGAACCTTTGCTGGAATCCCCATCCCATTTCCGCTTGTTGTCACTGGGAGTAGCAGGAGTGACCGGAGTAGTAGCGGTAGTAGTAGTGCTGATGCGTTCAGACAACTTGTTCTGCTCCACCGCCTGATCCGTGAGACGGTGAGCCAGCTGTACAACCTGCTGATAAGTGGCGAGGTTTGCTGAAGTGACGTGACTCTGGATCTCTGGCACTAGACCCTTGAGGAACAGTTCGATTCGCTTGATTGGAGGGTCCACCATCGTAGGACACAATAGAGCAAGTTCATTAGATCTTTTGGTGTATGCCTCAATCTCTGACCCCTTCATCTTGAGATTGAAAAATTCGACCTCCAGCTTATGAATATCATCCCTGCTGCAATATTCTTCTTTGATCATTTCCTTAAAGTTGTTCCATGGGGTAGCGTTAGCAGCAACCAACCCCAGCATTTGCACCTGAGCTTTCCACCATGTGAGAGCTAAACCCTCTAGGGTACCGGTGGCATACTTCACCCTGCGTGCCTCAGGGCATTCACACATTTCGAATACAGTCTCGATCTTTTCAAACCAGTGGAGGAGTCCGACTGCTCCCTCCGTGCCGCTGAAAGTACTGGGACGACAGTCCATGAACGTTTTGAAAGTGCAAACAGGTGCTTGACCTGTTGTGTGCGTAAGAGTAAACAAAAATTTTAGCACAAGAGTTGGTTTAGGAATGTAGGATCTAAGGACCCTAGTGTGAGTTTCAACTGCAGGGTATACCTCCTGCTTGTGCGGCTGCAACTGCCGCAGTAACTTGTTCAGCGATGAGAGCCGTCAATTGGGCTTGTGTCATGTTGATACGTCCAGACATGATCTTCATAGTAAAGATAGCATAAGTCAGAGAGGATCGCGAATCGTGCGATGACAGAAGAGTGTGAGCATATAAGCGTTCTCAAGCAGTAACGAATAGTAATCAATGTAATCTAAGCATACCACGAGCAAAGTTCTATGTAATTCTAGCAAGTAGGCAATAAATATAAACCTTATTACCTAGGATGTTGAGTCTTGCACGTGGAGCGAGGTGTCGTTGTGGATCGTTGAGCACTGTACTGGTTATAGTCTGGTTTCAATAAAAACGTTTTTCCCTTATTAAAACCAAGTTCTCTATAACCAATGGCTCTGATACCAATCTGTCACACCCCCAAAATCCACACGCGGAGTATCACCGCTTGGAGGCGTGACTGACCAGGATCAAGCCACCAATCATATTGAACATAGTAAGTATTAAATGTAAAGCAATCAAACCAATATGAAAGGTGTTCAATACATGAGTATAAATTCAACGTTTAGCGGAAGCATAAATAAACCCAATCATAAGTAACAATTCAAATGTTTAAATGTTGCTCATAACATCCACAAACTGTGCCCACAACGACCGTGCCTCCCGTGCAAGCTCCATAAGTACCTAAGGTCCTGCAAGGCATGTAACAGAGAGTCAACAACTAGTTGAGCGAGTTCACAGTGAGTTTGTTTAGTTATAGTGTTCATAATGTAGTTCGTATGTTCATTTAGTAATCATGTATCGTATGTATCGTATCGCGGCCCTCTAGGCATGTTTGCGAAGTATAGTGGGGATTTCCCATGTTTGCTAGACTAGGTATAGTAGTATCGCGGCCCTTCCTGGCATGTTTGCGAAGATTAGAGTATATAGTTCGCGGCCCTTCTTAGGCATGTGTGCGAAGATTGTCATAATATCGCGGCCGACCCTTGGCGTGTGTGCGAAGATCGTTTAAATTAGTATAACCAGTCTAGTCTGTTCTTATCCATAATCCTTCCTCTCCCGGGAATCATATATCTAAGTTCCATAAACTGAACGAATAAATAATCCAACCCATTCCCATCCTGGGAATCCCATGCCTTGGCTGTGTGAACTCACCTTGGTTTGCTCGGTATGCTAAGTGTATGCTCGCAAGTAATCAATCACGTCCTAAAGTATGCACGTATGTGAAATCAGTTTGCGTTCAAGTTGTGCACGTATAAACATGTAACACGAAATCACAATCATATACAAGATGGTTACACTTAACAGCATTTAAATATTCCAGTTAACACTTAACAGAAATAACCCAAGTTACTGTGCAGATTCTGTTCGGCGAAACACACATAATGGCGAAACACAAATTGACGAAACACACATAGTGGCGAAACACATATAGTGACGAAACACATATAGTGACGAAACACACTCTGTTTCGTTGTGGCTTTGCTTGGCGAAACAGGATTCCAATTCGTCGACGACTCTTGGCGAAACACATTCTGTTTCGCCGAGGTTCCTGTTTCGTCGAATGTCTGATTCGTAGACACCGTTACAGCAGTTACGAAATACACAGAAACCCTAATCATGTTAGCAGCCGACATCAATATTATCAATCATGCAGAAATCATTCAACACAGAATCATTGTAACATCATCATAGCATAATCATCGAACCACTTTAACGTCTAGCATGAACCCTAGCTTACGTATACAACATATCGATTACAACATCACATCATCAAACCCTATCAAGATGCTAACTTGCATTCAGAATCAGATCATAATAACAACATCCAGAACCGAGTATTCAATCATATTAAGTTTCGCATAAAACCATCTATATCCGACTACAATATTCATATCGAAATCCATATCATCATCATTATAACAAGAACCCTAATATTTAACATGTATCAGTTTCAGATATACATCATCAAAGTAGAATCACATGACACATAAACACGTACACTGATGAAAGATCAATCAAGACACATAGATTTACTAACCGAGATGATGGTTTTATCGCACAAGGGTTTCCGGTGGGTTCTAGTTCGCCGTCACAGTGAGAGAGCTCTAGGGTTTCGGTTGTGTTGATAGAAAGTGTAAAATGATGATGTTTTACGTAAAAATACACAGAATAACGTTCTGGGCCCAAGCTGGGCTTCGGCAGATCTGGGCTCGGCGAAACAGTTTGTTTCGTCGAGTCGTATACGGCGAAACATATCCTGTTTTGTCGGGAATGGTTATGGCGAAACACACTTGTTAGTGCACTACGTCTATTGACTTTGTCTTGTATCATGTAATAGGATATTCTGTGCACGAGGTTCGAGAAACTGAGATATGAGGTGTTAGTGAAGATTTCGCTTCAAGTGAACTTTAGATCAGTTCAAGCGAAATCACACCATTAGATTTCGCTTCAACCAGTTTAGGTTCCCTTCAAGCGAAATCTTAACATCTATAAATAGTGCACTTGTCATTTCATTTGGTACGCGACTTCTGAAGGTGTAACGAAGTGCTGCCGGTTTTCTGTCAGGTTGTAAACACTGTTATTATCAATCAAAGAAACAGATTAAAGAGTATAAGCTGTATCTGTGTCCGGTTTACTGATTTCGCCTTTAAACTGGATATAAAACTCTTCGGAACGACTCAGTCGGGTCAAACGACGATCCAACAAGTGGTATCAGAGCTCAGGACGAGGAGTTCATACTACTACAGCTTGATTCTACCGATTTCTCTCATTTCTACTCATTCTTTTTCGTATTTTTCAGATCTGAACTAGTTCCAACGGTCGAAATGAATTGATTTTCAAGTATAACGTGTAAAACGTAGTTTTAACAAAGCCTACAAAGTTTCAGACTCAAACTCAGACTAAAACATGTTAAAAATTACCTAAAACTAGATTTCGCTTCAAAGGTGTTCGAAATTATTGGTTGATTTCGCTTCAGATCTGTTATTTTGGACTGTTTCGCTTGAATTCTGCTGAAGCGAAATAGACAGTGCTGGTTTTCGCTTGAAACTAGTCGAAGCGAAATAGATGATTTCGCTTGAAAAGTATTTTCTTGGAGATTTCGCTTGAAGCTGAAGCGAAATAGATTGTAATTGATTTCGCTTGAACAGAATTGGACTTTGGTTTTCGCTTGAGATCATTTGAAGCGAAATAGTTGATTTCGCTTGGAGTTAGTATTGTTATCTGATTTCGCTTGAAGCTATATAAACTTCAAAGATTTCGTTTGAAATTGCTGAAGTTTCAAAACTTTGAAAATTTCTAAGTGTTTGACTGATTTTTTCTGTCAGGTATTTGAAGATGTCAAGCAGTAAGGTTGATCCTGATAGATATTGGAAAGTAGACTTTGCAAGATGGGAAATTGGAAAATTAAACGAACCATTCAAAGAAGCCCAGAGAGCAAAAAGATGGAATGAAGAGTTGGAATGTTACATGGATCTACGGGGTAATCCAGTTGTTGATCCATCAAAAGTGGATTTTGAAGTTGTAACAAATTTGGTTCCAAGGCAGGCTACTTTCAACACAAGAAGGCTTTTTGATAAAAGTTACTTGCCGGATTTAATGAACAAGATAAAAGAAGTTTTTGAAGCAAGTCTACCAAAGGTAGTGGAAATGAAGAAGAGGAAAGAACAAGAGCTGGAAAAGCTGATAGAGGAAGTAAAGAAAATGGCAGAGGAAACTAATGAAGAAGAACAGATGAAAGATGAAGATCAGAAAAAGACAGAAGAAGGAGGTGAGATAACCGAAAAAATTCAAACTGAATCTTCTGAATTGTTTGACAAAGACAAAAGCATTGAACAGTCTGATGATAAAAATGAAAACAAGTGCAGGAATTGCATAGAAATGTGCAAAGCCTGTACTGAAAAAGATGACATTATAAAAACAAAAGATATTGAAACAAGCAAATTTGAAAATGTTTTCAAAATGAAATGTAAAGAAATGATTGAAAAAGAAGAAATTTTGAAATTAAAAGTTGAAAATTTGACACAGAAATGTCAAGGTCTTGAAAAGGATAATGATGTTTATCGACAACTGTGTTCTACAAAATGTGTTGATTGTGTTGAAAAAGAATCTAAATTTCAAGATTTACAAAAACAGTATGATTCTTTAAAGTGGTCGAGTCAGAGAGTACAAGAAGCTTATGATACTTTGAAGAGCCAAGTCAAAAGTTTTGATCAAAGATTGTCTGAAACTTTAATAACTAAAGAAATGTATGAAAGAAGGTTTAAAGAAAAGCAAATTGAATTGAACAAATGTGTTGATGAAATTGCTAATCTTAAGCAAGTCTTGGCTGAAAAAGAAAAGATTGTTACAAAACTTCAAAGTTATCATAACTCTTCGTACATTCTCGAACGCATTTTCAACATCACACCAGATGACAAAGATACTGAAAATTGCAAAAAGGGTATTGGTTCAGAATTTCATCAGGTACTACCACCATTGAGAAACAACTATACTTTTTATGATGAGGAAAAGGTGGCAAAGGGTTTGAATATAGCTGACCAGTTACCTGAAAGTATCGATGTGACTTACTCTAAATCTGATGATGCTAATGATTCAGAGGTGGTAAGTAAGGTTGTTGAAAGCGTTTTGAAAGATGAGTCTACAAAAGGTAAGTCTGAATCACAGGATGGAGATGAAGGAAATCTTTATGATGGCTATCTGAAAAACACAAAATCCGAGAAAAATTTGAATGATGATTCAAAAGGATTGGTTTATACCATGATTGGATCGGACAAACTATTCTTAGATGTTGTTTTCCCGATTCAGAATGTGATTTCAGAAAAGGTCGACAAAGTTTTCAAAATGGTTGAGATTGAGAAATCCGAGATTTCAAAGTTTGCTGGTAAGAGTCATAGAGGTTTGTATAACAAACCTGGTTACAAAAAGAAGAACATGAAGGCTGGGTTGGGTTTTAAGAAGAAACAGAATCGAAACAAACATGAAATGCCGAAGTTTCAGGCAAAAATGAGTTTTGTTGAAGGAGGTAGTTTAGAAGAAGAAAAAGAACCCAAAATGAAACAGTCTAATGATGAGTTTAATGCTATGAAAAAGAAACAACAACAGGTCAAGGATGTTTCAAAGAAAGTGTGTTTTAAATGTGATCAAATTGGACATGTTGCACGAAAGTGTCCAAATCCAAAGCCTGTTGATGTTGAAAAACAGAAATCTGAGAATGTGAGACAAAGGTCAACCAGATTTGATTCGAAACAAACTTGGAGGTTTAATACAAACAAGTTTGCTTCAAATCAAAATTGGAAATCAAACACGAACAGGTTCGATTCAAGACAGACCTGGAATTCTCACACACCCAGATTGAGAACTACACAGAGTTGGAGAACATCTGTTGATATGACAAAACCTCAAGAGTTTTGGAAACTTAAAAATATTGTTCAAAATCAAAAGGTTCAAAAAGAGACAAATTTTTACAAAAGAGGTACTCCGAAAGGTCAAATGTGGAGTGCTAAGAAACAAGTGTCGTTGGTAAAAGATGAGAAAGTTGAAGTCAAAGTTGAACAAGCTTTAAGTGACAAAGAGTTTCCAAAATTGAATGAACATTATTGTATTGAAATGCCTAAGGTCCAACAGACCTGGGCTAAATTGTTCAAATGATTGATAAAGTTTGTATGTGCAGGTGCTCAACGAAGCTGAAGACTGTGAGAATGGTAGTTGGAGCAACCTGGCACAGGAAGAGGTTGCTGAACCCTGGTTTGGTTGAACAGGGAGTTCAGTTTATTTTCTGTATATAAATAAATAATATTTTCAAAACCCTAAAAATTTGAAAAATTAAAAATCAAAAATATGTTTTTAGTTTGTTAAAATTTGAAAAATCAAAAATATGTTTGTTTTTAATTTTGTTTGAATGTATAATGATTGAATACGCCGAAACCCTCACGGCTGAACAAACATGATTACTTTCATCAGATTGTAAAACGGTTTTCAAACTGTTAAAATCAATGTGTTGTAAATCATGGGGGTACATTATATTTTCTGCAAATCAGAGCGCTTGAAGCAGAAAATGGATGGCGAGACAAAGCTATCAGTGTCGGTTGTCAAATTTTTCTTTTAATGGTTTTGCATTTTAGGGGGAGAAAAATTGTCATTAGAAAATACAAAAACATTTGAAAAATTTGAAAAAGTCAAAAACATGATAAAATTAAAAATTTTGAGTTTTTGCGTAAAAAGAGGAAATGATAGTACATCAGTAGACAGTTACAGTACGCTAAAGAAATGGAAAGTATAAAAGAGTTAAACAATCTTACTGATGATGTGTCGATAGGTTTTTACACATTTAGTAGATTTATTCGGGATATAAATCTAAATTCAAACTGGTGAATTCGTGGGGAACACTACTTGGATATATAGGTAACCCCTGAAATCTCGTTTGAAAGGTCTCGTAATCTGATATACTAGGTCTTTATACTCTATGATGTCTGGGGTATTATTCCGGGACTTCTGCTGAACGGTAGTTCTGACCTAGTCCCTGGCTAATACTTGCTTAAATGCTTGAAACACAGCATTACACCCTCAGCATGCTGAAACAATTAAATTGATATATGCTGCTGTTGTAAGCAAAAAGATCCTCTAAAGGGGACACACCGAAAAGTCGAAGCTGATATCTCTCTGCGTATACGGAAGTATCGATCTGAGATCCCTCGGCCCTCGCACACCTAAATTATATACAGATATCATTGTAGTATTCTCACCTGTAAGACTGATTATTGAGATTCTGGATACGGGAGTATATTCAAGAGGTGGGACACATGAATGATCTAAGTTCTTAATTCATCTAAATCGTATCCTGAATAGATTGAAATTTGTGTGAGAATTTAAGATGGATCAGTATATCGACAATCGAAGTAAATTGTTTAAATCTGAGTATGAAATGTAGCTTAACGGTACTTGTGACTTGTCATAAACTGATATGATCCTCTATCGCATACTCAAAACAAAAATATTGTCTGTAAATTTGTTTGTACATATTTCTTTATTGCTTTATGTTTTCAGAAAATACAAAAAGATTTTGATTTCTGCTTTATTTTCGACAACTGATATCTGAATTGTTGAGTTTTCAAAATCTAAGTAAGCTGATTGTGTTTCTGAAAATAAAACAAGTTCATTAAATTGAAACTTGAATTTTAAAATCAAAAATTTCAAAAACAGTTTGTGATATCTCCAAGGTCATTAGTTTGGACTTGGATGATAAACTGTGAGGGAGTTGGATTCTTTAACACTGCTATATCTATACAGTATGTTGATAGGGAGAGTGAATTAGAGAGTTTGATTGAAAATTCAAAATGTTGTTACTTATAAATGGATGAGAAATTGCAGATGTTAGTCCAGATTATGATCCCGAGAGCAGAGTCTAAGGGGGAGTCTGAAGACAAGCTAAAAGCTAGGAGGAGCTTGTAGCTGAAAAGAGAGGTGTCGATCCCTAAAAGCACGGAAGCTTGACGAAAGGGGGAGCCTGCTGATGATAAAGTTGTTGATAATAGAAAAGAGAAGTGATGGATGCTTAAAATGTTACAATCTGAATGAGAAGGCAGAATGATCAAGACTGAAGAAGGTGTCATAACAGAGATTAGTCACTAAAGACTGCGTCAATATCCGAGGGGGAGTCTGTTAGTGCACTACGTCTATTGACTTTGTCTTGTATCATGTAATAGGATATTCTGTGCACGAGGTTCGAGAAACTGAGATATGAGGTGTTAGTGAAGATTTCGCTTCAAGTGAACTTTAGATCAGTTCAAGCGAAATCACACCATTAGATTTCACTTCAACCAGTTTAGGTTCCCTTCAAGCGAAATCTTAACATCTATAAATAGTGCACTTGTCATTTCATTTGGTACGCGACTTCTGAAGGTGTAACGAAGTGCTGCCGGTTTTCTGTCAGGTTGTAAACACTGTTATTATCAATCAAAGAAACAGATTAAAGAGTATAAGCTGTATCTGTGTCCGGTTTACTGATTCCGCCTTTAAACTGGATATAAAACTCTTCGGAACGACTCAGTCGGGTCAAACGACGATCCAACAACACTTGTGTTTCGTCGGGTTCTATCTTATGTTCGACAGTTTATGTTTCACGACATGTTATACAATCAAACACATAATCAAGCAAACACACTAGGTTTTATCATAACACAACCATATAGTCAAAGTCAACGTGCATTTAATGCGAATAAAGAATGTCGGAAATTCGAGTTGTCACAAACCTTGCCACTGGTGCAAACACTTCATTGTAATCAATCCCTTCTTGCTGATTGAAACCTTTGACAACCAATCGAGCCTTGTTTCGCGTCACTATCCCTTTGTCATCCTTCTTGCACTTAAACACCCATTTAGTGCCTATCTCTCTTTCACCTTTAGGAAGGTCAACCAACTCCCAAACCTTCAACTTCGCAAACTATGCCAATTCCTCTTGCATAGCTTCAACCCATGAATTGTCTTTAAGAGCCATGTGTATATTTTTAGGCTCCTCTTGGGAAATAAAGCAACTATACAAGCACTCGTTCACAATCCCAGTCTTCTCAATCGACACAAATAAACCAGAATTCGCTGCTATGCTTCTCCTTGTCTGAACACCTGCATTAGGATCTCCAAGTATCATGTCAACTGGATGATCTCTATTTGCTCGTGTAGTAGCAACAATATCCACTTCTAAGTTATCACCCAGGTTTGATCCAACCTCCCCTTGAATGTTCTGATCTGCAAATGGATTACTGAAATCCTCCCCCTCAATGGGTTCAGAGTCACTATCACTTGAATCAGGATCAGCAGCACCTTTGGAAGTTTCCGCAGCATCTGTCATATCAACATTTGATCTAGGCATGAACTCGCCTTCATCGTCTCCACCAATCATTTTTTGAATCAACTGAGAATCATCTGCATTTGGAAACTCAGGAATATTAAATGATTTAAAAGTGCTTTCATAATCATATAATATAGCAGGACCACTCGTTGATTGTTGAGGTTTGTATGTAGTAATTTCAACATTGTAAACAACCTCAATTTTACCAGTTTTTAGATTAAAAACCCTTTTATTCGGTGTGCCAGGCACATAACCTAGAAAGTAGCCATCGTCAGCCACCTCACCGAATTTTTGTTTATATTTATTTCGCACAATGGTGCAGGGTAATCCAAATGGTTCAAAGCCTTCTAAGTTTGGTTTCTTGTTAAACATTAATTCATGACAAGTTTTATTAAAACGTTTAACAGTCAAAACTTTGTTTAGGACGTAGCAAGCTGTATTCACAGCTTCTCCCCAGAAAAGAACTGGTAGCTTTGAATCTGAAAGCATCGTCCTAGCGGCTTCAATCAACGTCCTGTTTTTCCTCTCAGCAACTCCATTTTGTTGAGGTGTATAAGGAGCAGAATATTGATGTTCAATTCCCTTTCGAAGACAGTAGAGATCCAGAATTCGATTCTTGAACTCCGTGCCATTATCACTCCTTATCCTCTTGATCCTAGCATCATGAACGTTTTCCAATTTTGTAAAAAGATCTATCAGCATCTCCGCCGTCTCATCTTTTGTACCTAAAAAGAAAACCCATGAATAACGTGAGTAATCATCTATGACAACTAAACAATAGTACTTTCCACCTATGCTCCTCACGTTCACTGGACCGAATAAATCCATGTGAAGTAATTCATAAGGGGCATCTATGGAATTTACTGTTTTAGACTTATGAGGTTTCTTATGTTGTTTTCCCTTTTGACATGGAAGACATTTATCTTCCACGTGAAACCTCTGCATTGGAACCCCTTTCACTAGCTCATATTTAACAAGGTAATTCATTTTTCGATAGTGAATATGGGCCATGCGTCTGTGCCACAACATCGATTGAGCTTCAGATGCTTTTGATAGTAAACACGCCACCACAGCAGATGGATCCTTAGCACCCATGTCCATGACATAAGTGTCATTTCTCCTTGGCGCTCGCATTACTATCCAATCGTCCGGAATCTTCAAACCTGGTTTCAACACTAATGCTTCATTCTTGGTAAAATGGACCGAGTGACCCTTGTCGCAGACTTGTGACACGCTCATCAGATTGTGTTTAAGCTGCTCCACATAGTTCACTTTGTCCAGTGTGATCTTCCCATTGGTCACTTTCCCTCGGCCTGTAATTCTACCACCTTTAGCACCCGCAAAATTCACCTTTCCACCATCATAATCTTCAAATTCAGTTAACAATCTCGCATCCCCCGTCATGTGCCTGGAGCAGCCACTATCAACATACCATAAGTTGATAATCCTCCTTAGCAGCTCCTGCACACACCAACCAAGAAATTAGTTAGATTGGGGGACCCAAGCCTTAATGGTCTTGGGTCGTCCAAATTCACCAACTACTGAAACATCCATCCAATATCCATTACTCCTAACTGGAGTCTTGGATCTTAGACCTGTTGATGGAATTTGATTTTGATTTCCACTAGGTCTTTGGTCCTGAGGGTTCCTATACATGTTTGGACTATTTGACCTTTGGAAATTTTGATTTTGGTACCTTGAATTTTGATTCCAAGAAGCATTATTGTTGTAATTTCTAAAGTCATTGTTATAAAAAGTTCGACCACCATTATTTTGGTATCGATTTTGATATTGACCTTGACTTCTGAAATTATTAGCATTATAACTGTTCATTCTTGGTGAACTGCTTCTAGGTCTCTCAAATTTGCCTGGTGGAGATCTAGGCTGAAATCTTGGTTGATTTCTTTGAAAACGAGGAACTTGTGGAGTTCCTTTTTCAGCCTTATCTACACCAACAGCAACATTTTCTGGTTGCTTAGGAGCAGATTTCTTTGGAGAATTTGCAACTTTCTCCTGTTTATCACCACTATTCTCTGGTGACTTCTCTCTCTTCCTCTCACTCACTTGTGCTTCACTCTTTTTGTTAGGACAGCAGCTAGCTACATGTCCCTTGGTGTGACATTTGAAGCACGATCTCTTTTTCGAAGACTTCTTAGCTGGAGTCTCCGAGGTAGATCCCTTATCAGATGGTGATGATCCCTTAGATGAACCTTGTTCAGTTTGCTTTATTTCAGATTTTTCTATGCTTTTATTTTTAGCAAACTCTACATTCGATTCATTTTCAATAACAACAGTTTCGTTTTTCATATCACTACCTTGAACAAAATTAATCTTTTTGACAAAAGCTTGATTTTTATTCTTAGGCGGTGAATTTTTCCTTTTCAAATCATCACTCTCAGATCCATCACCTTGACTTGATGTGGATGCGAAACTACTTGGTGTAGATGCCATAAAGTCTGCTAGCTCATCTTCACTAGGCAGGAATGAATAGTTATGACTAAGAGGAGGTGGAACTTCATTAAAGCCCTGGAAGCCCACACTGGTCTTGTCATTACTCTTCTTTAACCCACCCATCATGTGTTTCATTACAAAAGACGAATCTCTGAATTGACTCAATTTCTTTTCAAGTTCAACAATTTTAAGTTGTGCATCTGACAACTCATTGCATTTTTCAGAAATCTCTTTTGTTTTCTCAGCCATCATGTCATGAGCTAAGTCTATGACTTGAAGTTTTTCATTCAATTTGCAAGTTAAAGCTTCAATTTCAGCTTCATAACCTCTTATCTTCTTCAAGTATGTAGATTCATTTCTTTTAGCAAAAAAGTTTGCTTCTTTTATGTTAGACATCTCACTTACCAGACTTTGGTTTTGTGTTGTCAACCTGGCAACCTCACCCTGTAGTTCACGACATCTCAAACATACTGAATTAGATTGTACCTCTTTCTGATGAACTTCTGAAGTTTCATCAGCAACAACATGTTCAGCTTCACTCTCTTTCTCTGCTTCATCATTCTCCACATTTGCTTCATCATTCTCCACTTGAGCTTCAGCATTCTCCACTTGAGCTTCAGCATTTTTCACTTTAGATTCAGCATCACTCACAGTAGTTTCAGCCTCATCAACCGACACTATCTCTGCCATGAATGCCTAAGTGGCACTCTCATTTCCCTGATATCGCTTTTGTAATGCATCCCACATATCCTTTGAATCAGTGTACTTTTGGAAGGTATGCTTGATGCTATCAGGTAAGGACATCTTTATTGCCGCCAAGGCTCTCTCTTCAGCATCAACCACCTGTCTCTCAGATTCATCCATCTTGTCATAAGACAACACTAAAACCCTTCCTTCAATACTACGCGTAGGAGCAACATAGCCATCTATCATACAGTACCACATTCTAGTATCTTCACTCTTCACAAATGCCTCAAACTCCTCTTTCCAGTCAGCATATTCTTTGACATTTTTCAGCTTTGGCCAATGTTTAACAGTCTCACTGACCTTGTCCGTTCTGACCATCTTTAAACACGTTTTTATCGTAACCGTACTGATAAAACCGTACAAAATTTCTCCGAAAACAGTGGTTACCAAATTACACCTTTAGAATCGTCTCGAAAAGACGAATCCAATGATATCTAATGTCGAAAACCGAAATCGGGATTTTCCAGAGTCTCCGAAAACAGTGGTTACCAAATTACACCTTTAGAATCGTCTCGAAAAGACGAATCCAATGATATCTAATGTCGAAAACCAAAATCGGGATTTTCCAGGAATTCAACGGTCCAAACAGTTCTGTCTAACGGGCTACGGATCAATTTCTATTTGCAAAACACTGAAATTTTTCTTACGCTTGCCAGAAAATATTCCACCCCTCTGATTATGCTAATTTCGCTAGATAATTTCGCTGGTCAGTTCAAGTTCAATTTCGCTAATCAGTATAAGGTAATTTCGCTGGTCTAGTTCGCTGAAAGGTCAAGTTCGCAGGTCAAATTCGCTGGTCACGTTCGCTGGACAAATTCGCTGTCTGTTTTCGCTAATACGACGACCAGTAAAGTCGCCGAAAACCGTAGTAATTTCGCTGTGGATAATTACACGGTTACCAAAGTCGTCTTTGGATTTAACTTCGTCGTTCACCGAGATATCAACACTCAGATTCGCTGATCAGTCTGCGAATCTGTTAAAATCGCCCAGTAACTTTGGAAACTTGATCTGTTTTATATTCTGAAGATTCTCCAACACAATCTGCAAAATCAAAACAGCAAATCAGCACAATAATGTCAAAAATTATCAAGAACAGATGGAAAACCACGAAGAACAGTCTTCGAATTCCAGCCAAATACTCGTCAAAATCCAACAGAAATCGTCCCGAAAACCTGCAAATCAGCAAACAAACAAAGCAGAATATCAAAACAGCCAATAAATCTCGAAAATTTTTATCAAACAAATAGAAAATTTTCGAAAATCTCAAAACCCTAGTTTTCAAAAACTGCAGCAACCAATTCTGAACCGAGCCTTCAAGCCTAATGCTCTGATACCAATTGTAGGTCCCCTATTCGTATGGATCTTTCACAGAATTGTCTTTCCAATCAAGAGTGCGGAATCCTCTTGATCAGAATAAGCAGAAAACGTGTAGGAAACAGAAACAGCAAGACACTTTCAAACTGGGCTTCTATTGATTATCGATTACAAGAATTACAATCAATCAAAACCCTGACCAACACTAATTTCGTCCAAGCTCTAAGTCTCTCACGAAATTCCTCACACCAACTGTTTTGGCTGATTAACCTAAACCCTAAAGCCTAACCTTGTTTATATAACACAAGGTTTGCTACTTGGGCTAAGGTTCCTCCATGGGCAAGCCCATTTCGTCCCCTATGACCCAATATAGGTTTTGTTTAGCCCAAACTCTATTACTCAACTATTACAAAGCTAAACCCGCTAACTGTTTATCTTTTAACTAATCAAAAGATATCCAAAGACCAAATCTAAGCTGTTGTCACAAACATGCACCAACATCAGTAATTGTGAAAGTCGAAATTTCAATAAAAGAAATTTGAGGACTTTACCTGGGGTTGCATGTGATAACCAGTTGTTAGGTGACATTACCATGGGATGTCGAACATAGCGTATTCGTCGTTATTGAGTCAGGGGGAATGCGGAGACATACATCTTCTTCTTAGCATGACTCGTGTCGTTTGCAGGACCGCGTGCCAAACTGCCACTTCCTCGAAAGTCGTATGTGACGTACTTCAACCTCCGTTGATGTATAGCTTAAGTTTCACGTATACCTGTGCACTAGCGTTTCGTTATGCGTAGGCTGCCTGCTCGAGAAGTCAAAATATCATAGACAATATGAATAATTGTGTGTGCCCGAGTTAATATTTGCGGCTCCTACGTGATGACCTTTAATGAACTTCAACACGAGTTTCCGAAGGTCTTAAATGCATGTTTCCTAAACTCTCAGGGTTTTGTGTAATGTATGCAACTGTTTTTTTTTGTTTGTACTGTGTCTAAAACACCACTTTAGCGTATGTTTGAAAACAAAATCTTGACTGTTTGTTTTTCGGCAACGGTTGGAGACCATATTCGAGTACTATGCGTTCTGTATGTATTCAGGTTTTAATATTCTAAGTTCCCAGAGGAAAGTGAGGTTAGAGCCTAGGTATCTCTTACAGAAACCTAATTCGCTGTAACCTATAGCTCTGATACCAATCTGTCACACCCCGAAATATCAGAGCATTGGCGTGACTGGACTGGTATTGTCATTGCACAGCGGAAGCAAATAATCTAAGTTTTTCTAGAAATTGAACGCCCGCTAAGTACTCGACTCTTCATGGTTCTCCTATTCCAACCGTGCCTTGTCTTAAAATGCAACCTGAGAAAGAAACATGCGAAAAAGTCAACATAAAGTTGAGCGAGTTCATAGTTTTTTTGTAAAAGATTTGAAATAAATCTTTTTGAATAACCGGTTTTTGAAGTATTGTTAAGAAAACGAATTTAAAATCATTTTCATATATAAATCACGTTTTCATGTATACCCCACGTACTCATGTATAATTCAAGTTTACTTGTGTACCCCACGTACTCGAGTATAAATCAAGTTTTCATGTGTGTATCATGTTTTCTTGTATAAATCAAGTCTTTTTTTTGTATGTATCATGTATAAATCAAGTATTTTTGTGTACACCACGTACATGGGGAGTACTTGTTGTGACTCCCTGTCGAAGTACTCGTTCTGACTCCTTATCAGAATACTCGTTCTGATTCCTTATCGGAGTACTCGTTCTGACTCCTTGGCGGAATACTCGTTCTGATTCCTTATCGGAGTACTCGTTCTGACTCCTTGGCGGAATACTCGTTCTGACTCCTTGGCGGAATACTCGTTCTGATTCCTTATCGGAGTACTCGTTCTGACTCCTTGGCGGAATACTCGTTCTGATTCCTTAAAACGCATCATACTTGGTACTCGTTCTCACCAAGAGTGCTTCTTGTTTTTGTATCATATCATTTATAAACATTGTAACATTTGTATCTTGTATTTTCCCGTAGTTTAGAAAACTAGAACTCGTGTGTATGCATATTTCAAAAAAATACGCTTGATTGAAAAACCGGCATAAAACATAAGCTTTTCGTAAACCATTTGTGTCAGTTAAAACTTGCTTGTAAAATGGTTTAGAAATATGTAATTCTTGTATGCTTTGCAAAAAGTGCATGTCTTTCCACCCCGAAAACATTTATAAAAATGTAAAACCATAAAAGGTGGGGTTATGAACTCACCTGAATATTTCTGTGCAAAGCTAGCTAATTACTACTTCGCGATGTCGTTTCCAAGACGTGACTCGCTATCGTGCATTCTACAATATTCCTAACACGGAATATCTAATAAGTTTCTAAATAACGCAGTAACTAACTACGTGTAATCGAGCTCTACCGAATCTTTGACCGAACGATATGACGGTAAATTGTCAACTTAAAAGAAGCGAAGAAGTTATACTTGTTAGCTCATTTTAAGAAGTCGTATGTTGATATAAAGGAACATTCGTATGAAAGTAATATATAATAAACTCGTATTATATATATTGCGTCTTGTGTATATTTGCCAAAAATATACGTATGTGCCGTCTAGGCGTATAAAATAAATAATATAGTTATATTTATTTTGTAAAAGAATCGTCGACTTGTATTGGAAAATTAATATATAACTATATTTATTTATAAAAGGATTCGAGTTCGTTTGAAATAAATATAATAATAACTATATTTATTTTTTGTTGTCGAAATAATTTCCGTATCGTTGTTCTCGTAAGTTGTAAATCGTTGTCGAAAGTTATACTCTTGTTTTTACTTTTGTAAAAAGCGTTTGTAGTTGATCGCTATATTTTGATATTAAAATGCGAATCGTTGTTATATAATAAAACGCGTTTTGTTTTTACGGATTCTCTCGAAAAACGGGCAGAGTTTCATCTGTTTTTGGACGCCCCCGACAACACCAGTTGTCGTTATTATATCAAAATTCAACAATTTTCAACAACAATCCAATCATATACTCAATATATATATAATTTTATGAGACGACAAAGTATAAACTAAACGTTATTTTAAATCGGTTCGAGCTCGTTTGTCACGTGAGTAATAATATTATAAAAATAACAAAATAAACGTGACGTTAATTTTTACCAAGTCTTCGCGTCGGGATGTTGACCGAGTCGACTCGCTGAGTTGACCGAGTCAACTGAGTTGATTCGCTGAGTTGACCGGTTGACTTTGTCGACCGGGTTTGACCCGAACCACACCGCATCCTGCACCCGAAATCAAACCGCCTGACCCGTTGTTGACCGGTCGTTGTTGACTGAGTTGACTCGGCTTGACCGAGTCAACCAAGTTGAACCATACATTGACTCGGACACCGAACCCGAAACCCAAACCTGAACAGAAACATATAGAACCGAGTGGACTGAGTCGAAACAAACACCTGAACAGGAAAGTATCTGATGTTGAGCGTGAATCCAACCAGACTATTCCCCAAATCTGACCCGAACGCAACCCACATACCTGAACTCGTCACCGGAGCTGCCTCTCCTGCCGCCGTGTACGGCGGTACGGCCGCCACGCCGCCGCCGTCTCTCTTTCTCTCCGGCTCTTCTCTCTCTCTCTAGCCACCGACCACCGCAGGATCAAAACGTGGACCGCCGTTCAGAGACATAGACCGTCGGTCAGAGACATAGACCGCCGGTTTCTCTCTCTCTCTCTCTTCGTCTTTTTACGCAGCACCGTCACTCGCCACTCAAGGCCCTCACCGGACCACCGAGGTGTGGTGGCCGGCCTCACGAACGTCGTCAGCTCCCGGTTACCGGTCATCGGTGCCGGCCCGGATGTGGGTTACTGAGAACCGAGAAGGAAATGGGGGGTGTTGTGTCGCTGACTATCGTCTACCGCCGAGCACCGCCACCTAGGGTGGTGGTCGGCCGACCTCTTTTGTCTTCGTCATCAGAGAGAGAGCCGAGAGGGTGGAGATATTAGTGTATTAAGTTTGTATGTGTTTGATTCACTGTGTTTTGTTTGTGAGTATTCGAGAGAGGGAAGAGAGATTGACAATATGTATGTGTGTGTATTGTTCTTGTGGGTGTAGGTGAAATAGAGAGGGAAGAGAGAGAATGACCTCAACTTTTGTGTGTGTTTGATTGTTGTTGCCTGCATACATGACCGAGAGAGGGGTTTTATTCCCGTTAGTGTGGGTAATGACTAATGTGCTACCCTTATGTCCTGTGAATAGAGATCTCTTGAAGATTTTATCAAGATTTGGTAAATATTTTGCTTAGATTGTAGGGATTTTTAGAGATCTTTAGAGATCTCATAAGATCTAATTTATTGTGCAGGTTTAGGCTTGTGGGTTTTGGGCTTGGGCCTAGGGCCCACAAGCCCATCTTATGAGTAAGTGGCCCGTAATTCCTACGAGACCAGATATCGCGACCCAAACTCCATAAGCATAAAATATTCGTGTAACATCCATATTTTGTCGGTGTCGTCAGTATTTCGTATGGTTTCAGTCCGTCGCCGTTCGATGTTTCGCAGATTCCACGCGAATCTTCATACGCGTACTGTATAGCTGAACAAACGTTCCTGGGCACTCCAAGGGTTAAGTTAATTAGCGTCGTAAACACTATTTATTACCGCGTAATCACCTGTTAATCACGTACTTAGGAGCCGTAAATTACCGGTTGTCACACAAAGGCCGTAAGTGATGTCAACAAGAACGTTAGCAAGTCATCTGAGGAATCAAGGACTGAAGCTCCTAAAGCTACCACCAAGTCCTTCAATTTTAAGCAATTCAAGTCGTGTGGGCCAAAAGAATTCACTGGCGAGGGAGGTCTTACTGCACTATTCCAATGGTTTGATTCCATTGAGGTCACTCTACGACAAAGTGGTTGCTCTGATGACCTCCGTACTTTGAATGCTACCGGCGTTTTCCAGTCCCGTGCACTAGACTGGTGGACGGCCGAGAGGAATAAGCGAGGGAACGATGCAGCCTACGGTCTGTCTTGGGACGAGCTCAAGGACGTCATGCTAGAGGAATTATGGCCTCCTCACGAACGTCAAAAGCTAGAGGATGAATTTTGGCACATACACCAACATGAACGTGACAATGCTGCGCTCACTGCTCGCTTCAAGCAGCTCAGCATCATTTGTCCCGATCAAGTCAAGACTCCGGAGATCACAATCAAGAAGTACATCCGAGCGTTGCCCGACTGCGTCGCAGATTTCGTGCAAGCGGCTAAGACTAAGACGATCGAAGAGACTTACCTACTGGCCGCCGAAATCAACGATAAGAGGGTCAAGGCTGGTGTCTAGGATAAAACTTCGAAGCACCTGCATCAAGCTACCACCACCGTACCAACTGCTGAAACCACCACCACATCGAGCAACAAGAGGAAGAACAAGAGAAAGAACAGCTCCAGCAACAAGAAGTATGCGATCACTGCTGCACCGATTCAAGCTATACCAGCCCAACAGCGTCAAGTAGCGGCGCTGATGTGTGCTAAACTGACTATAAAAACAACCTAAATTAGACTCTCTAAACTAGACACTATAAGCTTTAAATTTATAAACTAAGACTCTCTAACCTAAACCACACAACCGGCAAGTGTACCGGTCAATGTAGTATAACCTAGCAAGTCCGAGTATCGAACCCAAAGACTCTATGTATTACGTACTAGACTCTAATAGACACTGACAGACGCGACTTAAACTTGTTTAATTGATTTGGGGGGGGGGGGGTTACTGAAAAGCTAAGGAAATCTATATTAACTAAATTAATTAACTAGACTTAGACTAAGACACGAACGGAAACTGAGGTTTGTATTCAGATGAGATTAAGGACTACCTAGACTCGAATCCAGTTTGAATGGGAATGGACTTCTAATGGTATTATTGTTGTATGGAGCCGGGATCTTAAGATACTAAACCTTAAGGTATTTCAATGCTAAGACTTCCCGACCCTTCTCAGGAAGAAACCTAGGAAACCCTACAAGGCTGTTGTGATTACCGACTGTTAGACTTCCTCTCAGTCCTCTAACGATTCTAAAAGTGCCCTAATATGACTATCTACCTCTCAGCGCGATAATCTAAGGCAATTCTAGGTTCTAACTTGGTTTACTAGACACGGATGCAAGTAGGGAACTAAGATCGACTTCTCTCAAAACCTATCTTAGATATATATTGCACAGCGACCTAATAACTAACTCGAGCCTCTCAGCGACAAGTTAAGCAGAACACTTGATTTTATTAAACTACCGAATGTTACTTCTAAGGTTACTTACATGATTTTCACCCTAAAGGATCAAAGGTTTATTATGTGATATAGACACTCACCAAAACCTAAAACCCTAGCTCGATTCTATTCCGTGATAAAGACCGTCACCAAGATTCAAGCGAAGCAATAAACAGTAGTAAAACAATTGTCAAGCATGCATGTGCACCAAATCAGAAATCTTAAAACACTTTACTTTCATAAATCAATCCATACACAAACAATAAAAACCATTAAAAATCCAAACTTTATTCAAACATTCATCTTGTCTAGGTAGTATCTAGGGTTTAGCCAAGAAACATGTTGTCTAACAAAAACAAATCAAATTCAAAACAAGAATTCATGGCAAAAGATTGAAAACACGAAATTAAAGAAAACCGGGAGATAAAACCCGAACAATCTTCACTCCCACGCTTCCTAGCTTCAACCGTATGATTCCCGCAAGCAAAAGATCTTCATAATGTATGAAAACAGCTCCAGACGTCCTTAGGGTTGTGTTCGTTCGTCACCTCCCTCTTTATGATCATTAAAAATTGATTTTATAACAAACCCTAGCTGCTAAACAACTAATTCGCGATCTGCCTACCCGTCGCGTAGCGCGACGGGTCTCCACTTCAGCCTCGCGCTACGCGAGCGTCACCAAAATCAGCAATTTCATGTTAAAGGGTAGCGTAGCGCGACTGACATGCCTTCTAATCGTAGCGCTACGCGAGTGACGTTTTTTTCACAGAATGTTTCCTCTAAAATCCAGCTTTATGTCTCCAAAAATCCCAAGAATTATTCTAACTCTTTTTAGCTCCTTCCAATACATACGATTTCAGCGTCAAGCTCGTTTCCACTCAATTTCCAGCCAATTATCGCATCAAGACCTGGAAAAACGAACTTTTATCAATAGCACGTAATTCTAAATAAAACTAAACTATAATTAACGATAAATTGTACAAACTATACACGATATAAGTATGTATTTTGCAATACATCAAACATCCCCACACTTACACTTTTTTCGTCCCCGAAAAAGAATTGTGCAACGGAATCAGAGACAACTTATTACTTGGATCAAAAATTTATTTATATCTTGTTAAAACCAAGACTTGCGTTAGCTGCGATTGCGAATATACTGATCCTCTTAAACCCGAATCTAATCCTAAGCCCTTATCATGTGAATTTAATTTAAGTGCGGTCAATCCACCTAGGGTCTCACACTAGAATCTACGATCCATCTACTCCCACCTCAAGCTTATAGGACTAAAGAACGATCACTGGATCAATTCCTAACCGTTTTATATCAAAACCAAGAGAGTAAACAATCAATTTTTTTTTCTTTTTCCCATTTTTTTTTCTTGCTTTTTCGCTTTTTTTTTTCATTTTTTTTTTCATTCGAATTCGTGAGACTAGACGATGCTTTCCCTAACCCAGCGGTATTCCGACTGTAGAGTCGCTATCCCCAATCACAGATTACATAGGTTTCGGTACTTTTATTCGGCAAATCGATTTCACACATCCCAGAGGCAAACCGGCTGTAGAGTCGCTATCCCCAACTCGGAATACGTAGGCCTGTGTTACTTTCATTTAGTTTCTAGCTCACTTTTATTCTATTTTTTTTTTCCGCATGATCACAAACTCTAACAGTTTTAACTTATAACGGTGCCCCTTATACTATTATTGACAGTTTTGATTTCCCATATTTCCCAGGCGAAAACCCACTAGCGGACCGACAAGTTAAGGTATTTTAGATCAAAGGGACTTAAAACCAAACCCGGGCCTATCCACATATCCCTAACTAGACGCAAGCTCGATTTATTATCATCTCATATTATTATTATTCAAACCAAGCAACAAATCACCTTTTCTATCATTTTCCGTTTTATTTGCAAACTTCTTTTTTATTCGAAAGACATTTTCTGATTTTTCAATTTTTGTTTATAAATAAAAGACTCAAATATTTACAAGTATCCCATCCCCACACTTAGAGATTGCATTGTCCCTAATGCAAGAACGAAAATACGACTCAACAACTACCTAAAAAAAAATAAAAACGAAAGAAATAAAATACAGAGAGAGTTGGAAAAGACTTAGCTGGTTAGGACAAAAGTCAGTGCCAGCCGTACGGGTCTTGAATCCAACGAACGATCTTATAGCATTTCATTCGCGATCGTTACCTAGCCTGCTTGGGTTTATCAATATGGCAGCTCCAAACTCACCCGAATGGCAATTGGGTACGGGTGGTACAATCCGAACCTGCACAATCAAAGCAAAACAGAACCCAAAGCAGTACCGATTCTAAAAACATAAAAACGCAACAACTACTACTTTAGACTCATGGTACAGAATAAAAGACTCAAAAAATACAAACTCTACAACTTAGCCCCAACTATTCACATACTCATGGAGGATCATGGATGTGCAACTCACCCTCCAACATCGCCCTCACTTTAAGGGCTATAGCACTATCCTTCCTACCACTACCCGAATCACTCCCAACTTTTTCATATTCTCTCAACTCATCATCTGGTGGTTTGAATCTAAAAGTATCATCTCCATACTTATCCCCACACTGAGCCTTGCTCAATGTCTCAAACCTAGACTCTAAACTCACCACCCTCTCTTCTAATTCTACCAACTTCCTAACCGGAGGATCCCCACACTTGAGTCCTATTACGTTCTCTACACTCACATCCCTCACATCTTTCTCTTCATTCTCACACTCTCCCACTACCGAGATTGCTTCCACTTTACCACTCGAACCTCTCGAATTCATGACGTTAAACACTACCGCTTCCTCGCCCGCTCTAAGTGTGATAGTGCCTAAAGAGACATCTATTAAAGCTTTAGCGGTGTTCAAAAATGGGCGACCTAAAATTAGCGGTATGTTTTCATCGGCTTCCATGTCTAGAATAACGAAATCAGCCGGAAAAACAAACTTATCTACCTTCACAAGCAAATTCTCAACTATTCCCCTCGGGTACTTAACGGACCGATCGGCTAAAGATAACGTCATCCGGGTAGGTGCAAGCTCTCCTAGGTCTAGCTTCTCATAAAGAGAAAAGGGCATCAAATTGATACTAGCTCCTAAGTCGGCTAACGCTCGAGTGTTGGTATTACTACCGAATAGACACAGAATAGTGAAAATACCCGGATCGGTAAGCTTTTCAGGAAGCTTATTTGAGACAATGGCCGAACACCCTCCATGCAATGGAACGTTCGAAAACTCACCTAATTTCTCCTTATTCCTAAGAAGGTCCTTCAAGAATTTTGCATACTTAGGCATGGACTGGAGTGCCTCTATAAACGGAAGATTAATCTTCAACTGCTTGAAGATATCTAAGAACTGCCCGTATTGCTTTGAATATTTTTGATTCTTAAGACGTGAAGGAAACGGAGCATACGCATGGTTTACATAAGGTGACGGCCTAACAACTACGGGAGGTTTCTCAGCTTTCTTCTCAACTTGAGACTCACCGGGCTGTGCGGTACTTGCTGGGCGCAGCCTGGATTGCACTTTGCCGGGAGCCTCCATCTCTATCACCTCATCAATCACATCACCATCCTCATCAACCTCTCTCTCCTCTACAACTCTCGGGTCTCCTACGATCCTACCACTACGAGTAGAAATGGCATTAACTTGGGCATTAGGGTTCTGTTGGGTGTTACCCGCAAATTTACCGGGTAATCTCTCCTCTAACTTTCTAGCCATATCACCTACAACCCTAGAAAGGTCCTGGACCGCAGCTTGGTGATTCCTAAGCATGAGATCATGTTCATTAAGTTTCTTTTGGGTACTTTGATCTCTAGCAACTAGCTGACTCATCATGGACTCCATTCTTTCCATGCTACCCCTTAAATCAAAACTCGAACCCTGACCTGTTTGACCTTGGCTACTCGACCCCCCATTCTGAACCTGCCCATTCGACCTCCCATTAAAAAGTGAACCTAAACCCCTACTTGGATTTTGAGCTATTTGAAAATTAGAAGGTCCACTTGAGCGAAAATTTCTATTATTATTAAAATTATTATTATTATGCCAACCCGAACCAACATTATTACCAAACCCACTAGACTGGCTTCTACCAACACCTCCTCCTACGAAATCAACTTGCTCCTCACCGACTAACAAAGGACACGCACTAGTACCGTGACCGCCTCGACACAACTCACACTTATCTATCTTAGCCTGAATTTCCTTAAGTTGCCTATCCATATTTTCCAAAACAGAGGCCAAACTAGGATCCATAGTGACATGGTTCACCCCTCGGGCGGGTGCACTAGTAGTGGTATTTGAATTACCACTTTGATACCTCTGATCAGATCGTGACTGAGACTGAGACTGAGCAAACGCCTCAAAACGCTCTAGACACTCAGGAACTGTAAGAATACCCATCATATGCCCCCCCGCATTCGTATCGAACCTATCTCTAGTCTCTTGGGTAAGACCGTTATAAAATTTCTCACATAAAGCCCAATCAGAAAGACCATGCTGGGAGCAACGAGCACAAAGGGTTTGGAAACGCTCCCAAGCAAGGTAGTAGGGCTCGTCGGGCCCCATGCGGAAGGAATGGATTTCGTCTCTAAGCCGTGAAGCTTTAGCGGGCGGGAAGTACTTGTTCAGAAAGGCTTGACGAAGCCCCGCCCAAGTGGTAAAAGTACCGGTTGGCTGTGAGTCCAACCAAGTAGCCGCACGGCCGGCTAAAGAAAATGGGAAAAGCTGTAGGTAAGTGGCATCGTTGGGTGCACCGCTAAGGCTAAAGGTAGCTAGCATCCTAGAGAAATGGTTAATGTGGGCCGGGGCGTCCTCATCGTCTCGGCCATGGAATTGGATACTATTAGTTATGGCCTGCATGGCATAGGATGGGATTTGCCATGAATTCTCATTCACTATAGGTGGAACGGTGATGGGTGAAGCAAGGCCGGTGAAATTCTGAGTGGCCTGCTGATGGACGGTTTGCCTAGGGTTAGCCATATTTTCTAAAGTTTCTAGATTACTAGAGGTACTAGAAGTAGGGCTATTGGGTGGAGAAACCTTAGGTGAATGGTTTGGTGAAGGTGGTGGTGTAGGAGGTGGGGTGGGTAATGGGGTGAAATCGAAATGTGGGAAACGAAAAGAGGATGTAGAAGTAACCTGTGGGCCTTCGCCCAATTGGGATGATGATTGCTTGACTGGTGGTGGCGGTCCGTGCGAGCGCAGATGTGGCATCCACTGCTAGCAAAAACCTGAACACAAGAAAAGCAAACACTAGTTACCGAGACACAAGAAAAGACAAAGACTCAACAAAACAAAGAAAACACGTAGCACGTATTTGTCAATTAGGTCTATCAAAGCTAATAAACGCAATTGCCAAGAGTCCCCGGCAACGGCGCCAAAAACTTGATGTGTGCTAAACTGACTATAAAAACAACCTAAATTAGACTCTCTAAACTAGACACTATAAGCTTTAAATTTATAAACTAAGACTCTCTAACCTAAACCACACAACCGGCAAGTGTACCGGTCAATGTAGTATAACCTAGCAAGTCCGAGTATCGAACCCAAAGACTCTATGTATTACGTACTAGACTCTAATAGACACTGACAGACGCGACTTAAACTTGTTTAATTGATTTGGGGGGGGGGGGGTTACTGAAAAGCTAAGGAAATCTATAATAACTAAATTAATTAACTAGACTTAGACTAAGACACGAACGGAAACTGAGGTTTGTATTCAGATGAGATTAAGGACTACCTAGACTCGAATCCAGTTTGAATGGGAATGGACTTCTAATGGTATTATTGTTGTATGGAGCCGGGATCTTAAGATACTAAACCTTAAGGTATTTCAATGCTAAGACTTCCCGACCCTTCTCAGGAAGAAACCTAGGAAACCCTACAAGGCTGTTGTGATTACCGACTGTTAGACTTCCTCTCAGTCCTCTAACGATTCTAAAAGTGCCCTAATATGACTATCTACCTCTCAGCGCGATAATCTAAGGCAATTCTAGGTTCTAACTTGGTTTACTAGACACGGATGCAAGTAGGGAACTAAGATCGACTTCTCTCAAAACCTATCTTAGATATATATTGCACAGCGACCTAATAACTAACTCGAGCCTCTCAGCGACAAGTTAAGCAGAACACTTGATTTTATTAAACTACCGAATGTTACTTCTAAGGTTACTTACATGATTTTCACCCTAAAGGATCAAAGGTTTATTATGTGATATAGACACTCACCAAAACCTAAAACCCTAGCTCGATTCTATTCCGTGATAAAGACCGTCACCAAGATTCAAGCGAAGCAATAAACAGTAGTAAAACAATTGTCAAGCATGCATGTGCACCAAATCAGAAATCCTAAAACACTTTACTTTCAGAAATCAATCCATACACAAACAATAAAAACCATTAAAAATCCAAACTTTATTCAAACATTCATCTTGTCTAGGTAGTATCTAGGGTTTAGCCAAGAAACATGTTGTCTAACAAAAACAAATCAAATTCAAAACAAGAATTCATGGCAAAAGATTGAAAACACGAAATTAAAGAAAACCGGGAGATAAAACCCGAACAATCTTCACTCCCACGCTTCCTAGCTTCAACCGTATGATTCCCGCAAGCAAAAGATCTTCGTAATGTATGAAAACAGCTCCAGACGTCCTTAGGGTTGTGTTCGTTCGTCACCTCCCTCTTTATGATCATTAAAAATTGATTTTATAACAAACCCTAGCTGCTAAACAACTAATTCGCGATCTGCCTACCCGTCGCGTAGCGCGACGGGTCTCCACTTCAGCCTCGCGCTACGCGAGCGTCACCAAAATCAGCAATTTCATGTTAAAGGGTAGCGTAGCGCGACTGACATGCCTTCTAATCGTAGCGCTACGCGAGTGACGTTTTTTTCACAGAATGTTTCCTCTAAAATCCAGCTTTATGTCTCCAAAAATCCCAAGAATTATTCTAACTCTTTTTAGCTCCTTCCAATACATACGATTTCAGCGTCAAGCTCGTTTCCACTCAATTTCCAGCCAATTATCGCATCAAGACCTGGAAAAACGAACTTTTATCAATAGCACGTAATTCTAAATAAAACTAAACTATAATTAACGATAAATTGTACAAACTATACACGATATAAGTATGTATTTTGCAATACATCAGGCGCCTGTGGCAAATGCACCGCCTGTAAAGTGTGCATACACTGGGCCACACCCGGTCTGTCCTACTTGTACCTACCACCACCCGACTACCATTGCTTACCGTTTTTGTGCTCATTGCAATATGTACGGCCATTTCACTACCAACTGCCGCGTTCGACAAGCTCCTGCTCATCAAGCTATACTCACCGCCCCTCAGGGTCAACAAGCTCCTCCGGCACCCGCGGTCAAAGCCAGAGCCTGTTTCGCATGTGGCGACCCTAACCATTTCGCCAACATGTGCCCAAACAGGGTTGTGAAATAAGAGCCCCAGCAGCAGCAGCCTCATCAGCAACAACAACAGCAGCAACAACAGGCCGCACGCGCCAGAACTTTCAACATCAACGTGCGTCAAGCCCAAGCCGACAACAACGTGGTCAATGGTACGTTCCTTGTGAATGGTATTTATGCTTCCTGTTTGTTTGATACTGGAGCCGATAATTGCTTTGTGTCGTTCGAATTCGAGAAACTCCTTAGTCGTAAGCGCTCTCGTCTCTCTTCGACATTCGATGTTGAAGTCGCTACCGGAAGAACTGTCGCCGTTAATTTTGTACTTCGTGATTGTACTCTCGAGCTCAACAATCACATCTTCCCAATCGACCTTATTCCGATGCAACTCGGAAGTTTTGACGTCATAGTAGGCATGGACTTTCTTCGTGAAAACTATGCTGAAGTTGTGTGCTTTGACAAGATGATTCGTTTCTCGCTCGCGAATGGTGATATATTGTGTGTTTACAGTGATACTACTTCGAAAGGTCTCAAGCTCATGTCATGTGTTCAAGCTAGCAAGTATCTCCGCAAGGAATACAGAGCTTTCTTGGCTAACATTGTAGTAGCGGAGAAGGAAAAGAAAGAGAAGAAGGAAGTGAAAGACGTTCCTGTGGTTCGAGAATTTCCTAATGTTTTTCCAGAGGATCTTCCCGGACTACCGCCAAGTCGTGATATCGACTTTCGTATCGACCTTATTCTTGGAGCCAACCCTATTGCCAAAGCTCCCTGCCGACTCGCGCCATCCGAAATGCACGAACTCTCAAACCAACTCCAGGAATTACTTGAGAAAGGTTTCATTCGCCCGAGCACCTCTCCTTGGGGCGCGCCAGTCCTTTTCATCAAAAAGAAGGATGGGTCGTTCAGGATGTGCATCGACTATCGGGAATTGAATAAGCTAACTATTAAGAACCGCTATCCCCTACCTCGCATCGATGATTTGTTTGATCAGCTACAAGGTGCTACATGCTTCTCGAAGATCGATCTACGCTCTGGATATCACCAGCTACGTATTCAAGAGGAGGATATACCCAAAACCGCGTTTCGCACTCGATACGGCCATTACGAATTCGTTGTTATGCCCTTTGGTTTAACCAACACACCTGTGGTTTTCATGGATCTGATGAATCGCGTGTGTAAACCATATCTCGACCATTTCGTCATTGTATTCATCGACGACGTCTTGATCTATTCCAAATCGAAAACCGAACACGCACAACATCTACGTTTGGTTCTCGAGCTAATCCAGGGGAACCAACTCTACGCCAAGTTCTCCAAGTGTGAATTCTGGTTGGAGGAAGTGCAGTTTCTGGGTCACATTGTTAATAGTCAAGGTATTCACGTCGATCCTGCGAAGATTGAAGCTGTTAAGAGTTGGATTACGCCTAAGAACCCGTCTGAAGTTCGTTCTTTTCTCGGACTAGCGGGCTATTATCGACGATTTATCGAAGGATTCTCAAAGATCACCGTACCGCTTACCGCTCTCACGCATAAAGACAAGCTTTTTGTTTGGGGAACTGAACAAGAGTCTGCCTTTCGAACCCTCAAAAACATGCTTTGCAATGCTCCCGTTCTCACATTGCCCGACGGAAACAATGATTTCATTGTCTATTGTGATGCTTCCAACCTTGGTCTTGGTTGTGTCCTCATGCAGCGGGACAAGGTTATAGCTTACGCATCTCGTCAGCTCAAAATCCACGAGAAGAACTATACAACCCATGATCTCGAGCTAGGCGCAGTTGTTTTTGCGTTAAATATTTGGCGACACTACCTGTATGGTACCAAGTGTACGGTCTTCACCGATCATAAGAGCCTACAACATATCTTTGATCAGAAGGAACTTAATATGCGTCAACGCCGATGGGTAGAACTTCTTAACGATTACGACTGTGAGATTCGTTATCACCCAGGCAAGGCAAATGTTGTTGCCGACGCACTCAGCAGATGGAGCTATCTGCTTAGCACTTGTAATGTTCAAACCCAATACGACCTCGAGACCCTCATCCGCGAAGCTCAGCATGCGTGTTTTAACGAACGCACTCTGAAGAAAGAAAGAATCTACCACGATGGAGCCCAGCTTGTGAGCAAGTCAAATGGGATATTCCATTTTCTGGACCAAATTTGGATCCCTAAACGGACCAATTTGTGACAAGTCTTGATGGACGAAGCCCACAAATCCCGGTATTCTATTCATCCCGGTGCCGACAAAATGTACCAGGATCTTCGTTACAAGTACTGGTGGCCGGGCATGAAAAGGGATATTGCTCTCTACGTTGGAAAATGCCTAACTTGTGCAAGAGTCAAGGCTGAACATCAAAGACCCTCTGGCTTACTCGAACAACCACTGATCCCCATGTGGAAGTGGGAGAGTATAGCTATGGACTTTATAACAAAGCTACCACACACGTCATCAGGTCACGACAGCATTTGGGCTGTGGTCGACCGCTTGACTAAATCAGCTCACTTTTTGCCAATACGGGAAGACTACAAGGTAGAACGATTAGCCCGAATCTACACCGACGAGATCATTTGTAATCATGGTACGCCTCGTGATATCATCTCTGATCGTGATGCTCGGTTTACCTCGTGACTATGAGAAAGATTTCAAATGGCACTCGGTACATCGCTCAACCTATGTACCGCATTCCACCCTCAAACCGACGGTCAGACTTGAAGAACGATTCGTACTCTTGAAGACATGCTCCGTTCGTGTGTCATAGACTTCGGTGGTAATTAGGACAAATACCTGCCGTTTGTCGAATTCTCGTATAACAACAGCTATCATTCTAGCATTCAAATGGCACCATTCGAGGCGTTATACGGAAGAAGATGTCGATCGCCAATTGTGTGGCACGAGATCGGTCATTCGCAATTAACCGGTCCTGAGCTATTACAAGAAACAACAGACAGAATTTTCCAAATTCGAGACAACCTGGTAAAAGCTCGGAACCGACAGAAAAGTTATGCCGATAGACGACACAAGCCCCTTGAATTTGACGTTGGTGACTATGTACTCCTAAAGGTATCACCTTGGAAGGGTGTGGTCCGATTCGGCAAGAAAGGAAAGCTCGCGCCTCGATATGTTGGACCTTTTAAGATTCTGGAAAGGATCGGTAAAGTCGCCTACAAACTCGAACTACCGGAGGAACTTAGTAACGTCCACCCGACTTTCCACGTGTCAAACCTTCGAAAGTGCCTAGCCGACCGCGACTTACACGTTTATCTCGATGATCTGCAAGTGAACGAAACATTACACTTCGTGGAGAAGCCGGTCGAAATCATGGATCGCCAAACCAAGCAACTCAGACGCTCTCGCATTCCTATTGTGAAAGTCCGATGGGAAGGCAAACGAGGCGCAGAGTTCACTTGGGAACTCGAAAGTGACATGAAGGCGAAGTACCCGTAGTTATTTAAGGAGAAAGTCTAGAGAGAGAAAGTGATTCACGGTGTTGTACAACTTTCACCTTAATTTCGGGACAAAATTCCCTAAACAAGGGGAGGCTGTAACACCCCGTGTTTTCGAGAAGTCAAAGTCAAGGTCAAAGTCAACGAACGATTTCGCGCAGCCGATTAATAATAGATTTCTTTTATTTTAGCTATTATGTGGAGTAAGTGTCTATAATTACAATAATCGACGTGTGTTATTCGCTATTCAATCGACCCACGACTGTGAACTATAGGAAGTAACAATGCGATAAAGTTAACTAAACAATAATCAAGCTATGCTAATCAAATCGACATCGAATCCCGACTCGAATTACGCATTTTAGTTATTGTTATACGTGTGTGTGTGCCATATGTGTTACTTGTGCATGTTCATTTATGTTATATGTGGTAATCAATCGAAACTCGAAATGCAATCGAACTCAATCGACATCGAATTCGAATCATAATCGAACTATGATAATTAGTGGAGAAAGGATAACGCAAGATATGAGTGGTTGGGATTAAAAGTAATTTGACTAGGAAACCCTATCGTATCGAACCGCTCGCAACCGAAATCGAAATATCAAAAATCGTCGCACCGAACACTCGAAACGTGCAGCTGATCGATTAGGCTACCAGCCGATCGAACAGCCAGCCGATCGGACAGGCTGTCCGATCGAGCTGCCTGGCCGATCGGCCAGCACTTTCCCCTTTTGGCATCCTATAAATATCCCTATCATTGTCATCCTTTCCACTTTTGGAAACCTCTGTTCGACCAGCACGCTTAACTCAACCTTTTCTCAGATTTCTCTCGATTCCGGTAAGATTTCATCCTAAATCTTGTACTTTGTTGATCTACACGCACTCCTACACCTTTCTATCTTTCAAATCTTAACTTTTAACCGTGAAATCATCAAGATTCAAGTGTTCTAGGATGATGTCATCATGGGTTCTTGAAGAACTTCATGTTTTGGCCTCAATCCACCAAGAATAACTTGGATCTAGCCGATTTCCACATAAACAAACAAAGATCTTTCATAGATCTAAACGCATACATGGTGAAAAGGATTGGAAGATGTATTTTCCAACTTTCTTTCAACTCTTTTTCACTCAATGCCTTCAAACCGATAGAAACGGAGCTTGTGCCGGTTTATAAATCACTCCGTTGGTTGCATGGCTCAAGATCCGAATTCTATCCACGAGGTTAACCGATTTCGGGTTAAACGTTAAACTCTGTTCCGAACAGTTCACCTGCCGGATTTGGGTGATTCCTGTCCGACCAGGGGAACCAAGTAAGGACGAGGGATCTATGGTTCGACTCGTTGTCAAAATACCTCAATAAAACGACAAACAAACAGAATAACCAAGTGTTAAACGAATAGGCTGATCAGGTCAGGGTGCTGACCGATCGGACTGATGTCCGAACGAACAGCCAGCCGATCGGACAGTCAGCCGATCGACTGGCCAGCCGATCGGTTAACACATGGTCCCACACTTAATCAATTCACTTTGAAGACTAGTGTTGAATGAACTGTTGTTCGATCGGACTACTGTCCGATCGGATTACTCTTCGGATCATGAGATACTATACTTCAACACTTGATCGATTTTTCAACATGTTCGATACACTAGGAGTGCCACCCGATCGAACAGCCGCCCGATCAGGTGACACCCTGCTGAGAACGCGTCATGGTTGTTCATGCATGTTGTCTGATCGAACAACATTAGTGTTTGATCGATCAGATAACCGATCCACTGCACCATACTTAGCATTTCATTTAAAGTGGTTGACTATTGTTGACTTGCCAACCGACTGGTCGGCAAGCCGTATTATTGCGTCACTTTACAATTCATTAAGTTTTTGACTTGTTGACCTGTCCGATCGAACACCTGTCTGATCCAAAGCAAATCACTACAATGCATTAAAATACCTAACCGATCGGGTTGCCGGCCGATCGAACAGCCGTCCGATCGACCGACCTGAAGGGTAAAGGTACTTCAATGTTTTCAAATGCTACAACGAAAACTTCAAAAGTCAAGCCATCATACACAAACACATCCTTTTGAAAAGAAGAAACAATCCACTCGAACAGCCATCCGATCGGCCTACCGACCGACCGGACAGCAGTCCGAGCGGACTGCCAACCGAACGGTCAGCCGTCCGATCGGACTACCGTCCGATCGACCAGCTGTCCGACTCTCCAACACTTTGCATCGTTTTACGCGTCACTTATCGTTATGCTATCAATCCATTCAGGCTAACTTTACTCGCTAAGCGCTCCCTTCAATCCATCAATCACTGTGAGTATACTCGATCCCTTTTTGCTTTACGCACTTTTGGGTGTTACATACGTTACGAATATTCAAACTATAACAATCACACTACTCAATACTATTTGAACGCTAACCGTTAATGCATGTTATACGTGGCTTATGAATGCTTGTTTGTTATGTTTACACATGGAGTGTTGTCTACCGGCCTTAGCAACGATAGTACTATAGTTTGGACTCAGCACCCGTTCGCGGGGGTTGTTAAGGACAATTACTTGCATGGATTACGGTGGTAATCATGTATTGCGAATTGCCTCGGGCAGTCAACCCGCAGTCATTGGTATCGATGGATCTATGTCGATAACTAACGTGCTTCATTTCACTATGTGTACATGCTGGTTATGCGTAAACGAATTCGAACTCTATATATGCTATTATCAAACTTGTATGCTCACCTTTACATTTTATGTATTGACTTTATTTTAACGTATGTGACAGGTGCTTAGGATGCACACATGATAGGAACTTGAAGCTAGAATAAAGCTTTAGAGCCCAACAAATAGTTGTCTGTAGTAATTGAATCAAGGGTCTCTAGAAGCAGATAAACAATTGCTCTATTTTGAAATCTGAGTTGTCAGAACAGAATCATTTGCCTAGATTTTATCTGTAATAATTTGTTTACTGTTTGAGACATGGTATGGGACATGTTATTTTAAATTGAATAGTAATGATAATTGTTGTGGAAACTTCTGGACAATCTGTTTCGCTCAGTGCCATGCCCCGATGTTTCCGCCATCGGTTGGGGTGTGACAGAATGGGCTTGCACCGGCTGGTCGCGATTGATGGTTTTGTAGTAGGAGCTTATTGTTTTGCTCCGCGACCAGAAGACATGATATCAGTTCGGAATATTTAGTAAATTGGCGTTCCCTATATTGCTGCGTCAGGAGCATATTTGAGGCATGGAACGTTGAGAATTTTTTTTTTCAAGTATTTCTTCATCGGTTATTTTTTTTTCACCACATAATTTTAATTCAGAGGTAATGCGGAACTAGGCAGAATTATATTCACTGACAGTCTTAAAATCCTGTAGTCGTAAATGAAGCCATTCATAGCAGGCTTTGGGGAGTAAGACCAACTTCTGGTGGTCAAATCGTTTTTTGATGTTTGTCCATAATTCAAGGGGGTCCTCAACAGTTAGATATTCCCGCTTTAGATCTTCGTGAAGATGATGGCGGGGGAATATCATAGCTTTCGCTTTATCTTGAGGTGAAGTTTGATTACCATCAATAATTGTTTCCCCCAAATTATTTGCTGTCAAATGAATTTTAGCATCAAGAGTCCATGGGAGGTAGTTGTTACCCGAGATGTCAAGTGCGATGAATTCAAGCTTTGATAAGTTCGACATATTATCTACAAAGGAAAGAGACATGTTTTAATAACAAGCATGTGTATATAATGGATACTATAGGAGAACTTCTGTTCTCTTATAATTAGAACTTCGGGTTCTATTCAAGAAGACAATTTTCATATGTAGTGATGAGTTTGTAATTTTTTTCATTAAAATTAAGATCAAACCAAATTTGTTGAAACAGTTTCACCACACACCAGACCTTTGAAATAGACGTTAAACGCCAATGAGGTTAAAGAGGTTGTGAGTTCACCAGAGACCCCCATGTGGTACCGTTGGTTTTTATTTTTTAACTGCCGTATCGTATATAAAAACAAGTTATGTTGCCAAATTTAGTTGTATTAGGTTTATTTTAGACTAAAAAAAAGAATAGGATGATAAAAACCAAAGAGAAATTGAGATAAAACTGAATTCACTTCTTCATTCCATTCAACATTACAATATATAGATAAACATAACTATAAACCCTAAACCGCATGAGTAATGGGTTAGGCCTAAAATGTCTGGTTTATAAAAAAAACAATTTAGATTTATTTTTGATTGATTTTTTATTGACTTTGGATCGAGAAAAAAAAAATAAAAGAATAGAAGCATGTCTCATTTATTCTAGGTTGTTATGATGATTGGTGTCAATTTAATTCAAACGTTGGTCCCAAAAATTGCTATGAAATTCAGGTTGTATTTCTATTAACGAAATTCGTATATAAATCAAACAACATCATCCTTAAAAAAGGGTTTTAATGGCGGGTGTTACATTCAGGTTCAACAAAAGCCAAAAAAATGGAAAAGGGGAATTGTCGGTAATACATTGTTGAATGCCAACGAAATCCTTAACCCGGAAAAATGAGAATCACCAATAATCCGTCAGTAATGGAATTGTCTGTAATATGCCAAAAAAGACGTCTGTAGACCGTGCCCGAAAAGTTGTCGTTCCTTGTTGCTAATAACCCGCCATCTACCAGAAACTGGATGATCCATGGCCATATTTCTGATGAAGCATCACCGACAGATATCTGTTGGTGACTTAGTTCACAACGGATTTGTGAAGGATTAGATGCTCATCCTATTTGTAGTGCTTTAACAATTTCTCGAGAGAGAATAACTATAACTTTATTTAAACGGTTCTTGAAATTTTAGTTTTAACCATAGACTTTTTGGTTTTAATAAAAGTAGTTACTTATTGGAAAGGGTAAATTACACTTTTCGTACTTTATGTTTGTATCGAATTGCAATGGACGACCTTTAACTTCAATAATTACATTCATAATTCTTTATTTGAAAAATCATTACACCTGACGTTCTTTATCACTAACATGATTAAATTTTTCAGTTTACTAGTATATCCAAAATAAATTTATAAATAAAACAAAACCCATCTCTTTTATCTCTCTCTCTCTCTCTCTCTCTCTCACTCTCTCTTCATCTTCACCACAATCTCCACTAACCCAATTCAAAACCCTCAAATCCCAAACCAAACCCTAATTTATAACACCACCATCAACCATCGTAGGAGGGGCCATTCAGGCTGCATCTTCTCTAGTTCTCTTAGTCTCCGGCTTGTAAAAAACGGGTTTGTAGGTTGTCGAGACAACCACTCGGAAAAATTGTGGGTCGACTCAGCAAATGGTGTCTAGCCAAATCTCCAGAACAATCCAGTGGCTACTCACCTTTTAGGTACCCAATACAACCCGCATACTTCGAATTTTGGGACATTCTTCCAGCCGCAAGCTTATACTTTGAATTGTGGGAGATGCTTCCAAACAACTGATGATGTAGAGTTATCTTAGCAATGGGGGTGGAGGTGGGATTTGGGGGTGGCGGTGGTAAAGTTGGTTGGAGAGAGGGCATGTTTGGCTAAGCTTTTTAAAACAACTTATTGACTTATTGGCTTTTTGGAAAAGTCAGGATTTTGTGACTTATTGACTTATTGGCTTTTCCCCCCCACATACACCCTCATTGCCAAACATCATTTTGAAGCTTATGACTTTTCAAAAAGCCAATAAGTCAATAAGTTGTTTCAAAAAGCTTACCCAAACATGCCCAGAGAGGGGGGGGGGGGGGGTGGGATTTGGGGGTGAGACAAAGAGAGAACTGAGATCGAGAATGAGAGATTGGGGAATATTTATTTGTTCAAGGGTAAATTACAATTATGGTCCTTTATACTAGTAAAATGACTAACTTACCCTCATGTGCAAGGCACATGCCATAGTTAACTAAAATATTTAATCAGGTTAGTGATAAAGGACGTAAGGTGTAATGGGTTTTCTAAATAAAGGACTGTTAATGTAATTATTGAAGTTAAAGGTCATCCATTGCAATCCGATACAAACATAAATGACGAAAAGTGTAATTTACCCTATTGGAAATGATATAATTGGGATGTTTAAATTCGGATATGGAAAACGTGTAAGGTTTATTAGGGAACACAAAAAAATGAGGAATCGTGGGGAACTGACTCAAACGAACTCCGATTGAACTCATTCCAGCGGCGTTGAAACCGACTCGTCAAACCCTAACTAGAATCTCTTAACCATATCAGTGTAGGCGTGTAGCTCATGTGAGTTTATATCACAGTAAATGCTACGGTGAGCGTGGTACTAAGGAACCAGGAAAAAACAACCCATAATCCGTCCGTGTATATCTACATAATAGAGCAATTGGATTTAGAGTTATTTGGGCATTTGATGATCACTAGGATATTATAATAAGTATTAAAAATAACAAACAAGGTATAAAGTATAAACCGTATATTTTCAGGGTTTTCTTATCTGAATTATACGAATTTTCTTAAAAGTCATATCCAAACCCGAAAAGGAATATTCAAATAATTTCGGACAATAGAATTTATGGATATGAATTTTTTTAACAGCTCTAGAATTCATTATTTTTTTAACATCTCTAGACTTTATTGTATTTTGATGGTCTTAGGTAGGGATGTAAACGAACCGAACGTTCAGCGAACAGTTCCTGAACCGTTCGGCGGGAAGTTCGTTTATGTTCGTTCGTTTAATAAACGAACGAACATGAACAAGAAATTTCGTTCGATTAGTTAAATGAACGAACACGAACAGGGGTTTCGTTCGTTCAATTGCGTTCGTGAACGTTCGGTAAGGTGTTCGTGAACATTCGTTGATTTGCGTTCGTTTATGTTCGTATGTTTATGTTTTAATTTAAGATCTTTGTACTTTCTTATATTTTATTTGTATTTTTTATATTATTAAACTTTTATTTATTTTATTTCCCTAACAATTAAACTATGAAACCCACTTTCACCTTGTTTATGCATCATTTCCCTTTCATTTCCCATTATTTACATCCAAGAATACAATCGACCTCCATTCCACAATAAGGGATTCAAGTTCGAGTGCTACTCGCGTTCGCCAAATTTATTTGTGTTCGAATGTGTTCGTGAACCGTTCGCGAACACGCTCATTTCCTTAATGAACGAACACGAACATAAAATCTCGTTCGGTAAGTGTTCATGAACCGTTCGTGAACACATTTATTTCCTTAACGAACGAACATGAACAAGGCCTTGTTCGTGTTCGTTCGGTTCGTTTACAGCCCTAGTCTTAGGAATGATTAATCTGGGTGTATTAGGTTTTCAGAAATTATATACGTGGATATATAAAAGACCGCTTATTTAAATGTATGTTACCGACATATTGGATTTATTTATTGTAGACGGGTATTCACAAATTATATATTCTAAAGGACTCTATCAAAGCATGGATCATGAGGAAACTACTTAATCATTTTTAACTCTTGATGTCCGATTGTTTGTCGAGTTATACATATATTTTTTTGTTTATTACAAGTTGTCATATAATATAATATAAATATAATTCTATAATCTTATTATATTCATATCGATACCTAACGTATTCTATAATCTTATTATATATTCATATTGATACCTAGCGTAAGGAATATATAGATTCTTTTTAGACTACTGATCATATACCTTAGACTAATTCATAGGGTGTGAGATCATCACATGAATTCGAGTAGAGTAAAGCGCACCTTTTTCATATAGAACTAGGAATTGTGCCCGCACGCGTTACGGCGTATATACATTAGGTGATAATGGTTGTATGGATATTCAAACAACTTAAATAAGAGTAACGGTATAAATAACAAAGTTGGGACTTGCCCAAGGGAATACAATTGACAAAAAAATGGCCAAAGAGAATACGACCGGGAAAAAAGGCAAGAAACGAAGATTGTCGGAATCGAAAGCGGGTGGAAAAACTCAACCACATGGCAGACAAAGCTACAAACCACTACAATCCAATTATCAACATTTAAGTAAGGTAAAGTCGGTGGACTGATTTGATGTCCACCTACATTTACTTTATAGAAAGAACTAAAGTAGAATCCGATCCGAATATGTTCTGTTTATTGCAACTTATAAAAGAGACTAAAATATGTGATGCGCTTATGAAATTGATATCACATAGCCTAAAGGTGCAACTTGACATGCGACTTCGGACGAACAAAAGTGATCATTTGTATAATTGAGTAATTCTTGAACTAAACTTGTACAGAAAATTTAACTAAGAATTGATGTCTTGTTATTTCTCAGAATAAGAAAAAAAGCATATATATATATATGGGACCGCTAGAATGAGAACCACCTCCAGTTGTAAGAACCGCGAGAACCACTTTCTGGCCATTAGATCAAGTAGATGGATGGATGAGATTAAAAGAATTTAAAAATAATATTAAGTATTTTTTGTCTTATTATGTCTTTAATATTATAATCCAAAAGGTATTTAAGTAAATTACACTATTTTGTCTTTTTGTTTTTATTGTTTTTTATTACTTTTTGGTATTATTATATTAGATATTTATTTTTTAAACATAGTTTTTTATTAAAACATTTTCAAATTCAGATTTATTCACTGATTTTTACGTTTAACGTTTTACGTTTTTACGCCCGGCCTTTTCACGCCTCGTTTTTTGACGCGCCCCTTTTACGCCCGGCTTTTTCACGCGTCGTTTTTTCAACGCGTCGTTTTTACGATTCACGCCCGGTTTTTTTTCGTTAACGTTATTTACGTTTTACGTGTCGGTTTTTTACGTTTTACGGCCCGGTTTTTTACGTTTTACGCGCCGGTTTTTTACGTTTTACGCGCCGGTTTTTTACGTTAACGTTATTTACGTTTTACGCGCCGGTTTTTTCCGTTAACATTATTTACGTTTTAAGCGCCGGTTTTTTACGTTTTACGCCCCGGTTTTTTACGTTAACGTTTTTTTACGTTTTACGCGCCGGTTTTTTACGTTTTACGCCCCGGTTTTTTACGTTAACTTTTTTTTACGTTTTACGCGCCGGTTTTTTACGTTAACGTTATTTACGTTTTACGTGCCGGTTTTTTACGTTTTACGCCCCGGTTTTTTACGTTAACCTTTTCTTACGTTTTACGCGCCGGTTTTTTTACGTTAACGTTTTTTTACGTTTTACTTAAAAAAATTTACGTTTTACGATTTACCTAAAACTTTTAACGTTTTACGGAAAACTTTTTACGTTTTACGTAAAAACTTTTTACGTTTTACGTTAAAAAGTTTTTACGTTTTACGTTAAAAAGTTTACGTTTAATTTTTTTTTTACAAAAACGTTTTTACGCAAAAAATGAACGCACCCAGAAAATCGCACACTCGGGATGTGTCTCAGATACTTTGTTATCATCATCGACGCCTAAAAAAAATCAAAACAACGAGAGGATTCTTGAAAAAAAACGAAGTTTCGGCTCAGATTTTCCGATAATCAGAGGCTGCAAGTGGGGTTGCAGGTTCAAAACCCTACCCTCCGCCATCCTTGCCGCACCATCGTCGGTTTTTTTTTTTTTTTTGCATCATCACAGCCGATTCAATAAGGCACCATATTCAACCGATTTAAACATTCAAAAGGAACAAGAACATCATTCAAACAGTATCAACAGAATCAACCCAGATTCTACAGAATCAACCCCCGCATCAAAAACAGAGTTTTATCTCCGATGTTTTAACCCCAGATTCAAACCCAGATTCAACAAGATTCAAAACCCAGATTCAACAAGATTCAAAACCCAGATTCAAACCCAGATTCAAGATTCAAAACCCAGATTCAAACCCAGATTCAACAAAATTAAAACCCAGATTCAAACCCAGATCCCCCACAAGATTCAAAACCCAGATTCAACAAAATTAAAAACCCACCTTCACCCATCATTCACCTCCAATGTTTTATCTCCGACATCGAGCACCCACCAAAACAGAGACACCCATCCTCACCCCCCTAACCCACCACAACAATCCCCCTTCACCGCCGACACACCGCCCCCTAACCCACCACAACCGCTTTCAACGCCTCTTCTTGAACCCCAACATCTTTCACCCCCAAAAAACTGGAACAAAACATTAACAAATCCATCAATCTCCATACCAATTTTCACATATTTTTCATCCTCTTGAACCCCCACATCTTTCACCCCTAAAAAACACCATTCCTGATTCAAAATTCAATCAGAAATCGCAGCCCAATAAACACTTCACACAGTAACTGTGTGACAAAATCGAACCAAAAGAACAGAAGTCCTTTTGTTAACTATTAAATCGCAGCCCAATAAACACTTCACACGTGATGTGATTATTATTCCGTTTCAGGGATACCAAGAGGCTCGTAGAAGCTCAGTTCGTCGCTAATCGTCTCCGACACGGCAGAGCCGCCGTCTTTCATAGCGGCGGTGGCGGTGGTGGTTAGTGATTTGGGTTGGTAGGATATGGAGGCGATTGGGAGGTGAAGTGGTGGTGGTTTGGAGATTGTTGATTATGATAATGATTTGGGGGTGGTTTAATTTTTGATTTGGGGTTTCTTAAGTGCAGAGACAAATTGAACAAATATGAAAATGAAAGAAGATAGAGGATAGAGGATATAGGAGAGAGGAGAGAGGTATATTAAATGAAGAGAGATAGAGAGATTAGACATATGGGGTAAATGACCATAATACCATTTGAGTTGGCAAATTCTGATTGGTTGAGAGTGGTTCTCGCGGTTCTTACAACTGGGGGTGGTTCTCATTTTAGCGGCTCCCTATATATATATATATATATATATATATATATATATATATATATATATATATATATATATATATATATATATATATATATAGGAGAAGGATCCGTGAGGAACCACCCTTTATTGCGAGAACCAGTGTGAATACAAACAGTAATACCTAAAAAAATCTAAAAAACACCATTTTTTTTTTACTATTTTTTTTTTTTGGAAAAATCGCTATATTTTGTTTATAAAAAAAATTAAAAAAAAAATTCGAGTAACAGTTATCCAAACACATGTGCATTTGTATCATTTCTTTGACAAATTCTGTATTTCATTACAAATATTAGACAATTGCACTTTCATTTACACTACAACGTGTAATACACTACTTTTTACGTTAACAATATTAGAAATGCACATGTGCATCTATATGTATCAACATAAAATAAGGTGTGTAGTTACATTACTTTCTCTTTCATCTATCATTCCATCCATAATACACAAACATGCACATGTGCATTTTTGTTATTTCTTTGACAAATTCCGTAATTCATTACAAATATTAGACAATTGCACTTTCATTTACACTACCATATGTAATACACTACTTTTTACATTACAAATATTAGAAATGCATATGTGCATCTATATGTATCAACATGAAATAAAGTGTTTTGGTACACTACTTTGAATACACTTTCCCTTTCATCTATCATACCATCCATAATACACTACCATTACCTTCTACCATCCATAATATAATACCATTACCTCCTACCATCCATAATAAAATACCATTACCAATATTTTCACTTTATTACATGTATATCAACACCATTTATACCATCCAATCAACATATTACATCATAAATTGACAACTATAACCAAACCATCAACCACCAGATATAATTAACCAAAAACATGTATATAGGCCTGCTTATCCATTCAAAATCACAAACTTTTTGTAGCAAAACACGTTATATCATGGTTATACATAATGATGCAAATGTGCATTTTGAATATTGGTAATGTAAAAGGTAGCGTATTATGGATGATTGTTAGTGCATTTATGTCTATCGCCTCCGTCATCTTAAGTTGCAGCTGAAACTGTTAAATTCTAGGCTTTATTATAATATCTAGTTTAGAAAGGCAAGGTGGCATCATTGTAAATAAGGAGAATCTCCTTATTTCCTTGGCCTATAAATAAGAACCTAAGGTGTTAGGTTTAGAACTTTTTTGACACTTTTGTCACATTTGAGACTTGGAGCTTTGAAGGTTAGAGAGAGAAGTTAGAGAGAGAAAGTGACATCGTGATTCAGGTGCTTTGTACGATTTCAGATCTATCAATAGAATCACCGTTTATATTACGTTCTCGTGTGTTCGGTCACGTTCGTGTACGGATTCCGCACGTCACACGTTCGGTTCGCAATCGTTTCGGAGTCAAAACCGTTCCTAACAAGTAGTATCAGAGCAGGAGCTCAATTGCACAGATCAAACGCACGAATTCGAACAGAAATTCATCAGATTCAGATCCAAATTTCACTCAGATTTGTCAAAATTCTTCATTTTTACATCTTCTTCACGTTTTTATCTGAAAAACGCCAAATTAAACGACTTTTTACGGATAAAAATTCCTGATTTTTGGATATGTTGTGCGAAAACATTTGATCTATAAATTTTCAGAACTTAATTCGAAGCCGTTTAAGAGAAATTTAGAAATTTGTGGTTCGATAGTTTGTGAAAATATGTTGAATGTTGCTGATGTTAAACTTACTGTTCACCGCTCGGATGGCAATTCGAGCGGATGACCATCCGACTCAAGATTCCATCTTTGGATTTCACTTAAATGTTGACCACGTTGACCTATCCGGTCGGATAGTAATCCGAGGCAAAGTAATTCAATTTTTCATTAAAGTTGTTTGACCTGTTGACTTACCACCCGGTCGGATAGCTTTTCCAATCTGTGTCATTACATCTCATCCGACCGACCCACTTTGTCACTTAGTCATCATTAATCTGCTTTTGTCAGTCAACATTTAACAATCAACTGAAATCACGTGATCCTGTTATATAGATAGAATACATAAGCGGCCCAATCAATATTCAGTTCCATATATTCTCGGCCCTATTAGATTACACATCGAAAAACATATGCTGATCATTTTAATCTGAACCATGTGCTTTCATTTAATGCAAATTTTTGTCTGCATGTGAGTATAATTAATTGCCATCAAGTTTTTGTGCATATGAATGATTGTTGAGGTCCAATAGGATTTACATTGAAAAAATTGTTGTCGGCCATCATTGTTAATCCCATGTGAGTTGTCAGTTTGCATGTAGCATGAGAGTTCAGTTGATAAGTCAAGTTCATCATTGATAAAAAGGAATCATCCGTCACCCGCTCGGACAACAGTTTTATCATTTAATAGAAGTGGTTTGTGTCAAAGAGTCGGATAGCTTTAATTTTCATCCGATCGGACAACATCAGGTCATCTGTTCGGATAGCTATCTCACCCGAACGGATACAGTCTCACCCGAACGGATAGCTATCTCACCCGAACGGATACTATCTCACCCGAACGGATACAATCTCACCCGAACGGATAGCTATCTCACCCGAACGGATACAATCTCACCCGAACGGATAGCTATCTCACCCGAACGGATACAATCTCACCCGAACGGATAGATATCTCACCCGAACGGATAGCAATCTCACCCGAACGGACAGCGTTGTCACGAGATTATTTTCACTGTTGACTTGTGTTGATTCACTCGATCGGATACCCGTCCGATTTATTTGTTTGATATTGATTAAACTCATTGTGTTTGTTTGTTCGTGATTCAGGTGATTAAAAGGTGCTTGTAAATCGAGAAGATCATATCATGGCTGAAGAGTTCTACAACACGTTCTACAACGTGTTCACATCCGAATCGTCTGAAACTTCTACTGTCACACCGAAAACCATAACAAAAGCGATCAATGAAAACATTAAACATGATAACTTCTACGGAACACATTCAAAACCACCAACTCTTGAAAGTATTGAAGACTACACTTGGTGGAAAGAACGTTTCATTAACTGGGCAAAAGCATACGCGCATGAAAGCTGGTTCTGTATGGAGTTTGGATATGAAAAACCAAAAGATGATAAAGGAGAAGATCTTTCTTTCAAGAAATTATCCAAAGAAGACAAATCCGAATTTGCAGCTGAACAAAGAATGATTGCTTTGATCCAGTCGGCAATTAGAAATGACATGTTTACTTTGTTACAACATGATGGATCTTCAAAATCTATTTGGGAAGCTTTATGGGTTAAGGCAGAGGGGGGTAAACAGATTAAAAAGAACAAAATTGCTTTGTTAAAGAAAGAATTCGATCTGTTTGATAGCATTAATGGAGAGTCTGTTGTAACACCCCGAAATCAGGATTTGGTAATTAAACGATGTAAATAATAATGAACGGGTAAATACCGTTAGTTGTGAAAATAAATCCGGTGAATATTAGGAAGTAAATAAATAAACCTAATATCGAATAAAAAAAAAGAATAAAAGGGTTTAATGAAATAATGTTTATAAGAAACCCGAGCTAACGGGACTTAAAAACAAAACGGGTGGTAATCTCCCGGAACCCACTAAGTTAACAAGGAGTAATTAACCTAGTTAATTAAAGGAAAATATTTCTAGAAATAAAGAGGTTAAGGCCTACTTGGAACAAACCAAATCATGAGGGGCTAAAGGTGGGTAATTAGAAAAGTGTTTTAATTAAAACACTTATATAAAAAAAATAAAAATAAAAATAAAAACACACAGGTGTGTTCGATCGACAGGAGGAGCAGGGAGAAAGGGGTGAAACCCTAACTCAACAAAAGCTTCAAATTGGAGGATCAAACGAAGGCCAAATTCGGATTGGAATATACATAAACGATCACCAAGTCAAGGGGATCGAAAGGTATGTCGAATTTTTGACATTCATGAAGTTGTGAAAAGTCGATTAACTTTACAAGATGCAATTTAGGTATGAATTGTAGAAGTTATGGCTAGATTAGAGATGTATACTTGCTTAGGAGCAAAACCCTAAGTGAAAATTCTGCATATATTGCTATGATTTGAATACTTAGATGAATTACCACACTTACATAAGTGGGTTTTAATGTTATGATGAAATTGATGGTCTAACTAGGTTTAGAATCATCATGCATGATGATGTTAAGAAGGTGTTTGATTAAATCATGAATTTGGGTACATGATCATAAATGACTTGAAATGGGTTTTGAATGTTAAGATGAAATTTGGTAAATTTGTTCATGGAACTAGGTGTATGAAATCATATTGTCTATCAATTGATAAGTAGAACTTGATTATATTAAGTGTTGGGATAAATGCTAGTGATATGATGAAACGGGTTTCACTCGTGTATGAGGAACCCTTAGTTCTTACAAAAATAAATGAATAAACTAGTCAAGATAATCGTTTAAACTAGTTTATTAGCCATGGAAATGGGTTGCAATTGATGGTTTGGGTCGAATTTGAAAGGACCCTAAACATGATTTTCGTAGCTTTTTATATGTATTTTGACTAATCTTAAAAAAATCATATAAAATCAACCGTTTATCCGATTTGGGTGTTCTATACCTTTTCGGAAAGCTTATGAAGTAAATTTTTACTGTTTTCAATCATAAGAAACAAATGTGGTTGTTAAATAGGCCAAATAGGCGAATTAAAACTGCTGTTCAGAACTTGAAAGATGTTGAAAAATGAAAATATAGTTGCTGAGCTGATTTTATAAAAATCATATAAAATCATAGAAAATTCGTTAGAAGGTGTACCTTATATGCTTGCGAAGGTATTGGAGTGTTCTATGATCCATCTTTGAACATGTTGATCTAATTCAGATTTTAAACGGGTCAAAATGGTCAATTACAGTAGCTGAATAGAAAATCGCTGCACATTAATAATGTTCTTATTAACCAAGAAAAAGGCATAGGATTGTATATACTTGCTTCAGGCATGAATGATTGATTGTTGGGAACAAATAGCACTTTATGTGACATGCTTAAAGTGTTTAAAATCACTTACTAACTAGTTGTATAAGTAACTTCACTAACGGGTCAAACGGTTAGTGAATGAAAAGAATTATGGTATGAAACTAGTTGTTGAATATATGGCATGCTTTGATTGATAAGTGTGTAAAAAAAGGGTTCCATAGGGTGATGGCCATTATATAGAATGACCAATCTAACCATCTTATGGATGTTATGATATAGTTGACTCTAAACAAGCTAGGTGGGAGCTTGGAAAGGAACGGGTCAAACGGATTATGGATGCAAAGAATGTTTGCGCGGACGCGAGGTAAGTTATGCTTACACTTCCTTTTTAATTACAATACACTTGTGAATATTGATTGTGAATAATGATAAGTAATTGGAATATGATGTTCCGGCAAGATACAATGCAAGTCGGAATATGTAAAAAGGTAAGAAACCATAAATTATGGTAAAAAGGGGTAAAATGGTAAATTAGTCGGGTGAAGACTAATAAATAACGAATTTTGAACAATACGTTATGGGGTGAATTGTAACGTGTAAAAGTGATTTAGTAATACTCCGGACACGAGTTGACGGATAGAATAAAAGATGTGAAAAGACACCATTTGGTATAAGTCATAACGGGTCAAACAATTCAAGAAATGTATTTTAAGTAGTAAGGACTCATGGTGCTAACCGGAATGGGTTCAAGGGGCGAAATGGTATCAAAATACCATCATATGATGATAAATGATCATTTTGACTAAACGGGTCAAATGGTGCGTTAACACCATTTGACGATAATTTTTGACGATCGCTTGTTAAGTTTTGGTGACTACAGGAAAGTAATATGAGGTTCGCGACGCTATTAATGAGAAGGTTAATAGTGAAAGGTATTTTAAACGGGTCAAAACTTTGACCCGAGCCAGGTATGTGCAAATAAGATTATAGTTTTAAGTACGATTTTTGGTCAAACATGTTATTAAAAGTCCATCGTCGTCAAAAGACTTGAAAGTTGTCTTTTGCAAAATTTCTAAACCAGAGATTAGAACACGGAACAAGTAGTTTATCACATTATATCCACCACAAATATTGTTGTGGTGGAAAACAAGTAGAAACCATAGTGTGGAAATAAGATGCAAGCAAAGGATGGGTGTAATTTAAGCTTAAAAGTGCATAAGTACCCTTAACGGGTCAAAATAATAGTATAAACAAAAACGGGTTAAGAATGTGTATAAACTCATGATTTGAACCTTGTACAATAGGAAATAATTATATTATAATATGTTACAAAAAAAGAAAACAAAGGCGACGGACTACAGAACTGGCAAACTGATTATTATTTTGTGGTTTGATGTCTAAAACTTGTTTAACCTATTATTTAAGCATCAAAACTAACTTTTAGGTTGGTTTTGATCACAGGTAAATACCAAGTGTTCCCGGATGAAGATCAAGCTCAAGGAAGAACCGAACACGATCAAAGATACAAGCTTCCGCATATCGTTTTGTCGATATTTTAATCAACGAACTCTATTTCATTGCGTGTATTATTTTTTTTAAATTGTAAAAGTTTTAAATTACCCGCATTTTCCACGGATACGAAATATTAACTACATGTTCATTTTCGTAATTCATACGAAAACCATTAAATAATACTAAGGGTGTTACATCTGTGAGGCAAATGATAGAAAGATTTTGTCACCTAAAAATTGAACTCGAAAGGTTTGAAATTGTGAAAACAAGAGAGGAAATTATTGATAAAGTGATAGAAGCGTTACCACGAGCTGATCAGTGGCAAACGTTTGTGTTTATCTTGAAAAATGATGCTTTATATGATACAATTTCTCTTGATGTTTTGATAGAAAAAATTGAAAGTCATGAGCTTGAGCTACAAAAGCAAAGCAAGATGAGCGGTTCTTCGCATCATCAAAATGTCGGTCTTTATTACAAAGGTAGCACACCTTTGGTGAAAGTTGGTGAATCACCAAAGACCGGATTCAGCGTTGAAAAAAATGAAAGAACCACAAACAAGCTCGTCAAGCTACAATCCAGGATACCATTCATCTTCTTCAAAAGCAAACTCTGAAGAATCTGAAGAAGTTCTTTGCAACATCGCTCTTAAACTGAAAAATTCTCCGGCCATGAGCATCAATGCAGCTAAGCAGCAAATGAGCTTCCTTGCATCTGTTCTGGAATCGTATGAAGGTCTAGTTGCAAGCAAGATTGGTAACTCTGAGTTAACCAAAGAAGACTACGACCAGATTGATCCGGAAGAGAAGGAACTCATTGACATCCGTTGGTGTTTGGCAAGCTGCATCCGCAGAGCTCAGAGATATATGGAAATTACTGGGAAGCAATCTCTCGGTGGTGCATCTACAAAGCTTGGATTTGATAACTCCAAAGTGACCTGCTTCAAATGTAAGCAAAAAGGTCATTTCAAAAGAGAGTGCAACAATTCTGCGGTTGGTGGAAATGAACATCCGTTCAATGATGATTACTACCGAAAGGCAATTTACCATCGTAGCAGAGAAGAGCCAAAGATGATCGAAGATAAACCCAGAGAAAAGTCAAGAGCTTGTGCTGTAATCCACGATGATGAAGGATATGATTGGAGTCAGGTTTGTCCAGAAGAAGATCGTTTGGAAAATATAGTTACAGCTCATGGTATCAAAGAACAACCATTACGTTTTTGTCGCTGAAATTCAAGAGGAAAACAAAGAAGGAAAAGACACAGCTGAAATCAAAGAGAAAACCAGAGAAGAAATTTTGAGTGAGAAACCTTATCGAGAATGAAACATTGCCTTGAACAGAATGAATGAAATGCAAGAAGAGTATGAGAATGTCGTCAGCAGTAGGAGATGGGATAAGAAGAGGGAGTGCTATTTCAACAGAGAAGGCGAACCTGTCGTTCCGAAGAAAGACATAATTTTTGAAGATGTTCTTCTCATAATTCCTTCATCTGCCGAATACTATAGAAATGTATTAAAAGATGACACTTATGCAAAAAGGCATGAAAAGGAAATAAGATATGCCATGACATCGTGTTTGAGGAAGAGAGATGAAGAGAGAATGAAGAAGAATGTTGAGAGTATGGTTGAAGAGTTGAAGAAAGTTGCTGAGGAAGACATGAAGATTGTTGAAGCTGTGAAGGTTGATGAGAAAGAAAAGATTGAAGGAAAAGTTAAGGTAGTTGAAGAAGTGAAAGAAGAAGTTGTTATGAATGTAGAGGTTGTAAAAGAAGCTGTTACTGAAGAACAACAGGTTGAAGAAGAGGTGAAGAAAGAAGAAGAAGAAGTGAAGAATGAGAGTTTAGTTGTTGGTGATGTTGGTGATGAGGTTGGTATTGAAGGAAAGCAGAGTGATGCTGATCAGAAGCAGACAGAAGTTGCTGCAAACACCGAAGTGCCAATCACTAAGGTAAATTCTAACTCTGAAATCTTGAAAACTGTTGAACAGTGCAAGAAATGCATGGAACCATGCAGTGCTTGTACTGAAAAAGATGAACAATTCAGAACAAGAAATATTGAATTCAATAAAATTGAAGAAGTTTTCAAAAATAAATACAAAGAAATGTTAAAAAACGAAAAGATTTTGAAAGAAAATGATGAAAAACTTTTTGAAAAATGTAAAAAGTTAGAAAAAGAAAATGAAGTTTTTAAAGAAAATGTTTTGAAAAAGACAGAAGAATGTGATGAAAAAGAAATTGTTTGTCAAGAAATGAAAAAAGAATATGATTCAATAAAATTGGCATATCAAATTACAAAAGAATCATATGAAAAAGTGAAGGATGAAATGAAATTTGCTCAATCAAGAATGAATTACTTATCTGAAACAACTAAAGAGCTTAAGCGAATGTATGAAATAAAACAAGGTGTTGTTAATTCTTACATTGAGGATGTTGCTAAGCTAAAGCGACAAATTGCTGATTTAGAACAGGATAACAACAAGTTAAAGAGTTATCACGTGTCGTCATATGTGCTTGAACGTATTTTCAACATAAAACCGGATGGAAAAGATTCTGAGCAAAACAAGAAAGGTATTGGCTCAGAGTTTGATCAAGTTCCACCACCAGAAAAGTTTGCATTTTATGATGATGAAAAGGTCGAAAAAGCTTTCAACATGGTAGATCAATTGCCAGATAACATTGACATAACTTATTCCAAGTCTGATGATTCTAATGATTCAGAGGTGGTAGGTAAGGTCGTTGAAAGTGTGTTGAAAGAAGAGTCGGTTGATACAGGTAAATCTGAATCACAGGATGAAAATGAAGGTAAATTTCATGATGGATATCTGAAAAACTCAAAATCCGAGAAAAATTTGAATGAAGATTCAAAAGGATTGGTTTATACCATGATTGGATCGGACAAATTATTCTTAGATGTTGTATTCCCGATTCAGAATGTGATTTCAGAAAAGGTTGATAAAGTTTTCAAGATGGTTGAGATTGAAAAATCTGAAATTTCAAAATTTGCTGGAAAAGGTCACAAAACTTTTTATAACAAACCTGGTTACAAGAAGAAAAACATGAAGGCTGGGTTGGGTTATAAGAAGAAACAAAGTCGAAATAAAAATGAAACGCCAAATTATCAGACAAAGATGAATTTTGTTCACGGAACAAGTTCTGAAGAAGAGAAAGAACTCCAATTTAAACGTCAGTCTAATGAAGAGTTCTATGCTCAGAAAAAGCAACAACAACAGGTCAAAGATGTCTCAAAAAGAACATGCTTTAAATGTGATCAAACAGGACATCTTGCACGCAAGTGTCCAAATCTGAAACCTGTTGATGTTGAGATGAAAAAGAAGTCTGTTTATGTTCAGAAACAGAAGCCTGGTGTTATGAATCAGAAGTCAACCAAGTTTGATTCAAAGCAAACTTGGAAGCCGAAAATGTCAAAGGCTGACTCACAACAAACATGGAAACCAGTGACACCAAAATTAAGAACAACACAAAGTTGGAAAAACACTGTTGATACAACAAAACCAAACCAGTTTTGGAAACCAAAAGTTGTTGTTCAGAATCAAAATGTTCAAAAAGAGTCACATTTTTACAAACGAGGTACTCCTAAAGGTCAAACATGGACTGTTAAGAAACAAATTGCCTCGGTAAATGATGAAAAAGTTGAAGTGAAAATTGACAAAGTCTTTGTACAAAATGACAAAGATTTTCCGAAGTTAAATGAAGCATATTGTGTTGAAATGCCTAAGGTCAAACAGACCTGGGCTAAATTGTTCAAGTAATTGAGTAATTTGAATGTGCAGGTGCTTCCGAAGAAATCTGAATGTCAACAAGAAGAGTGTTGGAGCAGCCTGGCACAAGAAGAGGAGGCTGCTGAACCCTGTGTTGGTTGAAACAGGGAGTTTGTTTGGTTTCTGTACATAAATAAACAATATTTCAAAACCCTAAAAATTGAAAATTTAAAAACCAAAAATATGTTTTTATTTTTGTCAAAATCTTGAAAAATCAAAAATATGTTTGTTTTTTTAAATTTTGTCAAAAATTCAAAAAATTCAAAAAATTCAAAAATATGTTGATTGAATACGCCGAAACCCTCACGGCTGAACAAACGTGATTAATTTCACAAGATTGGAAAATGGTTTTCAAACTGTAAAATATCAATGTGTTGTAAATCATGGGGGTATTTACTGCTTTTTCTGCAAAACAGAGCACTTTTAGCAGAAAATGGATGGCGAGACAAAGCTACCAGTATTGGTTGTCAAATTTTCTTTAAATGATTTTGCATTTTAGGGGGAGTAATATGGTCAGAAAATCTAAAAACCTTAGAAAATTTGAAAAAGCCAAAAACATGATAAAATTCAAAAATTGTGTTTTTGTGAGGAAATGATAGTACATCAGTAGACAGTTACAGTATGCTAAAGAAATGTAATGTTTAAATAGCGTTAAACAGTCTCACTGATGATATGCCGATAGGTTTTTATACATTTAGTAAACTTTTTCGGGATATAAACCTAAATTCAAACTTGCTTATTTGGTGGGGAACACTACTTGGATATATAGGTGACCCCTGAAATCTCGTTTGAAGGACCCCTCTTTCTGAGATACTAGGTCTTTATGCTTTTAGTGATATCTGGGGTATTATCCCGGGACTTCAGATTTTGCGGAAGCAATGGCCTAGTCCCCGTATAATACTTTCTGCTTGCTTGAAACATAGCATCGCCCTCAGCATAAAAAATGATGAAACATTGAAAAATGCTAATCATGTGTTGTTGAAGAAAAGATCCTCTAAAGGGGACACACCAAAAGTCGAAGCCGTCATCTCTCTGCTGAACGGAAGTTCTGACCTGAGCTCTCATGGTTTTCGCAATTTAACCCCTTACAGATATCATCTAGGTATACTCACATGTAACACTGAATATTGGGATCTGGATACGGGAGTATATTCAAGAGGTGGGACACATGAATGAGTTTAAGTTCTTAAAACATCTAATTCGTATCCTGAATCAGTTGAAATTTGTGTGAAAATTTAAGTGGATCACTATATCGACAATCTAAGTGAATTGTTTAAGTCTCAATGTGTAACTAAGCTCAACGGTACTTGTGACTTGTCAAAAACTGATATGATTCTCTGATGCAAACTCAAACAAAAATATTGTCTGTAAATATGTTTGTACATATTTCTTTACTGCTTTATATTTCAGAAAATACAAAAAGATTTTGATTTCTGCTTTATTTTCGACAACCGATGTCTGGGAAGCTGAGTTTCAAAATCTAAGTATGCTGATCGTGTTTCTGAAAATAAATAAGTTCATTAAGTTGAAACTTGAAATTTATAAAAAATCAAAAATCAAAAACAGTTTGTGATATCTCCAAGGTCATTAAGTTGGACTTGGATGATTAACCGTGAAGGATTTGGATGCTTAGATTGTTAAAATCTATTGAAAAGAGCCAGTTTTCGATTTTGTTCGCTTAATACTGCCAAATCTTTGAAGATTATTGATAAGGGAGAGAATCAAGTATTTCTGGATATATCTATATTATTATATCTTAGAGCCAGGATCTTGATGTAGAAAGTTTAATTGTGCCAGGTCACGATTCCTGGAAAATCGAAAATGCTTTCATTGTTGAAATGTTTTAGCTTATGTTGAGAGAGCCAGGGTTTTCAATCCTGGAAGTTCAAGACATTTTCACTTATAAACGTTTGAGAATTGCAGATGTTGTACCAGACTACGATCCTGATAGCCGAGTCTAAGGGGGAGTCTGAAGACGAGCTCAACGCAAGAGGAAGCGTGGATTCAAGGAACCAGGAAACTATCCTGAAGGAGCTTGTATACGGAAATCCAGGTGTCGATCCCAAAGCACGGAAGCTTGACGACAGGGGGAGCCTGCAGAGTCTACCAAAAGGAAGAAGCTGAAGCTGAAGACAGATCCACATGGATTCTGTTCAAGCAAGAGGGAGTCTTCGTTGCTAAAAACGTGTTAAAGCTTCAATAAGACTCAGTGAGAGAGAGAAAGATAAGACGCTACGAGTTTGACTAAATGTTTGAGATTGACTGCGGTAATATCCAAGGGGGAGTCTGTTAGTGCATTTATGTCTATCGCCTCCGTCATCTCAAGTCGTAGCTGAAACTGTTAAATTCTAGGCTTTATTGTAATATCTAGTTTAGAAAGGCAAGGTGACATTATTGTAAATAAGGAGAATCTCCTTATATCCTTGGCCTATAAATAGGAACCTAAGGTGTTAGGTTTAGAACTTTTTTGACACTTTTGTCACATTTGAGACTTGGAGCTTTGAAGGTTAGAGAGAGAAGCTAGAGTGAGCCCCGCTTGCGGTATGCTCATATAATGTATATATGCGTGGGCGCTCGGGGGGCAAAAGTGAAAGTGCACTAATTTTAACGTTATTTTACTAATTTCGTGAAAATAACGTTAAAAGAGGGGGACGGTTAATCATGCATCATGTGGTGGCGTTGATAGCCAAAAGACAAGGGGGTGCATGCACTAATCGGCGTTTGTCTCAATTGCTGAGTGTTATGTGCCTTATGTCCAAGGCTTGATGCAAAACCACAATTGAGCCGGGGGTCTCATTGGAAGCAGCCTCTCTATTCCTACAAGGTAGAGGTAAGGCTGTCTACATCTCACCCTCCTCAGACCCTACCTTAGCTTTGCTATTGGTGGGATATACTGAGTATGATGATGATGATGATGGAGAGAGAAGCTAGAGAGAGAAAGTGACATCGTGATTCAGGTGCTTTGTATGATTTCAGATATATCAATAGAATCACCGTTTATATTACGTTCTCGTGTGTTCGGTCACGTTCGTGTACGGATTCCGCACGTCACACGTTCGGTTCGCAATCGTTTCGGAGTCAAAACCGGTCCTAACAATGATATTGTAAATTAAAGTGCAATTGTCTATTACTGATAACGTATTACGGAATTTGTCGAAGTAATGATACATATGCACATGTGCATGGATAACTGTTACTCGAAAAAAAAGTTTTTTTTTGCTAACTAAATATAGCGATTTTTTTTTAAATTATTAAAAAAATTTTTTTGAGTGTTTTTTTGTCGAAGTAATGATACATATGCACATGTGCATGGATAACTGTTACTCGAAAAAAAAGTTTTTTTTTGCTAACTAAATATAGCGATTTTTTTTTAAATTATTAAAAAAAATTTTTTGAGTGTTTTTTGATTTTTTTTAGATTTTATTTTGTGTTCACATTGGTTCTCGCGGTTCTCGCAATAAGGGTGGTTCTCAAATGAACCTTACCCTATATATATATATATATATAAACGGGTTCAGGAGATAACGACAAAAAGTGTGAGAACGGTGAGAACGCATCCTAGCCCAACACGTGGCGCGGGGCATGATCTGGGTCCGAGGGGTTTTTTTTGTCTTTTTAGTATTCTTCTCCTTTCCCGATTTTCGTGTTTGACATGCTGCTTTATTTTTTGCGTGCAAGATAATTTTGGCGTTATATAGAATTATTAATTATTTGGCGTTTTACTGTTTTCTCAGATTTCTTCTCGTTGAATTAATTCTTTTTGTGTCACATAGTTAATTTTTTGGCGTTATGGCTTTTTCCATGTCATTTTTTGGCGTTTTGTATCTTTTTGTTAATAATTGATTTCCATAGATTAATATTTTATAAAATTACAATAACACGAAATCAAAATAAACTAATAGTCTTCTGTAGGTGGGATTACATCAGAGATGTACTCATCCCTTTGTTCATCACTTTCTTCAGATTCTTCATCATCAAATTTCATATTTGCGTATAACGCCATTAACTCGTCTCTTCTTTGCTGCAACCTATTCTTGAATATCACTGCATTCTTGGATTTTGGATCGTTTGAAGGTGCTAAATCACATAGTTGTTCAATGATAGATAGCAACACTGTCTTCAACATTTCTTCCATTGGCCTTGAATATTGCACCCCGTTTTTATAAGTCACTTTAAGCGTTCCTTCTTTCTCATGCAATACCCAACTGCTAAGTTTTGGTATAGGAGTGTCGTCAATATCATCATCATCTTCATCATCTTCTGCCGGAAATTTTCTCTCCAGTCTTTTTATTACAGTTCTGGTTCTTTCACAATCGTTGTCCATTGGAACCCCAAGGGCCAGGATATCCTTCTGAACCTTTTCATTCATTCCAAGCATGGCTTTGATTGTCCTTACCTTAACCTTTCTCCTATCAGAGAACTTTATGATGAATCGTTTCTCTTTCCTTTCAAACCTCCGTGCAATAACCTTAGCCATTTTTAAAGTTTTTGGTGTTTTAGACAATATGTGGCGTTTTAGTCAAATTTTTTGGCGTGTTTGAGCTTGTGTTCTCATGGTCATCTTTTATATTGACTTTTTTTTCCCGCGCATGAAAGGTAATTATGGCTTTTTGTAAAAGATAAATAAATTTAATTCTCCAAGAATTTTGCTTTTAATATAATAAATGTTAGTAATTATGTTTTCCGTCGTTTCATTTCACTGTTTTTTGCAGTTTACCGTGTTTTGTTTTCAGACTCAACTGTTTTTATGGTGTAACACGTCAAATCTTGACGGCTGTAATTATGGCGTTTTGTTGTCCAATGGCGGTTAGATAACGATTGGACATCTTTTGTTTTATATTCTTTGCACATTGTTTCACTTTTTTTATGATAGTTGTTGTTCAAAGTAATGTTATTATAGTTTGGTAGTTTTTTTGGGGGCGTTTTTATGGCATAATGGCGTTTTACAATCATTTGCTCATTTTGGCGTTTTATTATATTTTTCATTATAGTATTAATATTCTTTTGTTGTTTATTAACTGAAATTACAAAACAAACAACAAATAAAGAAAATTAAAAAAAAAACCAAAGTAGAAGCTATTTATGATTTAAATTTTCAGTGTCATCAGTCTCCTTTTCTTTTGAAACTACAAGAACTGTGGCAAATAAATGGCGTTTTGGGTTTGGCGTTGCTTATTTTCTTTGTTCATGTTGTTGAAGTGTCTTTGTGAATGTTGGAGACATAGATCGACCCCGTATGGGTGGATGCCATCTCCCCGTCATCTTCATTATAATCATGGAGGCCAAAGTAGCATTTACACTGGTATAGGTCTTTTCTTATCATCCAAACCTTCTTCAAGAACAAAGATGACAGTATGACATATGGGTGTCATCAGTCCCTCTTTTTTCAATTTTGTCCATCTCATGCAGCAAAATCTTACTACACTCACGTAACAAATCATTCAGCAAAACTTCGTGCAGAACAGTACTGAGTATCAAATAAAAGATGTTTGCCATCGTTGTATTTTTGGCGTTTATATTGAGTTGTATTTTTTTAGCAACCACTGTGTTTTTTGTGTGTTTTTTGGTGTGATAAACGGAAGGTAGTGAGATTTTCTATTTATAGAATTTTTTTGGCGCGTAGTTTAGGCGGAATATTATTTTTATAACAAAAAATGTAATTAACATTTATCCGGATGTAAGGTTTGGTGTTATATATTATGGCGTTTCATAATTTGTGGCGTTTTTGTAGCCAGGGAGCTTAAATAAAAACACAGAAAAAAGTACGCAATGATAAAATTGACGTTTTGTATTTATTTGGCGTTTTATCTTCCAATGGCGTTTTATGTGAGAAATGGTGTTTTACCTTTTTACCATTAATGAAACGCGTCCACGTAATAAAATTAAGAGTAAATTACAAGTTTTGTCCTTTATCTTAGTACAAAATTTCAGGCGGTGTCCTTTACCTTTTAAATTGATGAGTTTTGTACTTAATGTTTCAAAATCCTGCATGTTATGTCCTTTAGGCCTAACTTAGTTAAATTTTTTTTTTGTTAAATCAGATCAGACAAGGGTAGTTTAGTCTTTTTACCTATTTATCAAAATATATATTAATAAATCAAACAATAATAAACTTAAAAAATTTAATATTATATATATGAATGTATCTGTAGATAACAAAAACCCTTTCTCCTTCCTCTCTCCACTACCACCAAAAGCCACCACCAACCACCTCTCTCAAACTCCACCGCCACCACTCTCAACCACCATCAAACCTCCACCAAAGTTTAAAGTGCATCTTCAAGAACACTCACTGGTATGCTAACAATTCCTAGTTGAAATTGTTGGGTTTAGGCCACTTCAAATTTGGGGATGAGATCAGTTGTGTCACCCACCTCTAAATAAACCACCGGAGCTCGCAACCCTACCACCGCAGTCGCTGGAGCTGCTGTGGCAGTCACTATGTTACTGGGAAATAGATATTTTGAAGTTTCCTTTGTTGAAATTTGCTTCGTTTGTGCATTTTCTGCTGCATATATGTGAATTCTCTCTATCTAGAAGTTGAAACTAGACTTAATTAGGGCTATTAATATGCTAATTTGTGAATTATTGCTTTGGAGAATGCAAATGGTGATTTGAAAGATGCTTTTGTATAAATAAATTATAGATGTTTTCATTAATTTATATTTGTACTTCACATATTGGAATTACAGGTAGTTATTTATAAACTCTAACAAATGGAGGATTTAGAGTTTGCCTTCAAACCTCCAAGCGATGAGGAAATCGATTATGACGATGTTAGCAACAGTGGAAAAGACGAAGAAGAAGAAAACAGCGATGTAGAAGAAAAATAAAAACTAAAAAGAAGAGAGAGTCTCCGTGGGACTTTTCTTGTGACACCGAATCAGTTGCAGAGGAACATGCGGTGGTTGGAAGATCTAGGGTTTGGGAGGATATAAAATGGGGGAAAAGTGGAAGGGTTTGTGAAATGACTTATTTGCCCTTATGTGCAACCCACATGATCTGATTTAATTGAAAAATCTAACTGAGTTAGGGCTAAAGGACAAACCGTGTAACATTTGGAAACATTAAGTACAAAACTCATCAATTTTAAAGGCAAAGGACACCGCCTGAAATTTGGTACAAAGATAAAGGACAAAACTTGTAATTTACTCTAAAATTGATGTTATTTATGAAAATGCCACCGCATCAATCTAGTCCATAGATTGTTTTGATCGGACGATCAATAAGCGTTCTCATCGTTCTCACGCTTTCTACCGTTTTCTCTAAATCCTGACCCTATATATATATATATATACACATATATATATACATATATATATATACAATTTTGATAAAGTGATCATTTGTACAATCGAGTAACTATAAGCATAAGGGGATTAGATTTGATTTTTTGAGGTAAAACATGCTGGTTCTTTTCAAATTGAATGGATTTTACTATTTTTGGGTTTCTGGTACTTGTTCACTTAGCTCAATCCACAACTAATGTAATTAAGAAGTTTGTAGCACTATAACTATTTTGCAAACTATTATACACAGACAGTTTTGACAAAAATGAAGTTTAGTAACAGCATCCATAGGTCCTATTTAAATACTAAACTGTATTTTTCTTATATGTTTTATTTCATATCAAAGAATAAATGATTCACAAATTTAATAAAGGTTCAAAGTTTATATCCCCTGTGTATGCGCATTATTTGCTTACTTATATATTTTCCAAATATTTAAATATTTCATGGATGTTTTAAAACTGGGCAACCCCTTTTGAAGTTGCTGGGTTTGAACATCTAATTGTAATACGTGTAGAAAAAACTCTTAAGTTGATGCTAAGCAACTAACCAAGGAGTCCTGAATCCTAACTACGCAATGCCTTAAAATATCATAACTTGTAAACCATCATGCATTCAAATAAAAACGGAACCAGATTCAATGCTTAAAGTCCGAGACGCTAGGAAACTTCGACAACTAACCTGGGTTGAAGATCGAAGAGGCATGGATGATATATCAGGTCCAGAATTGAGTGGGTAATGAACCGGTACCAGTACCGAATTTAGCGAATCGGGTACATTTTGATGGGAAAAAACGCCAAACCCGATCACGAACGGTAAACACAAACGCGGAAGCAAACTTCGTTTGACCAAGACTTTTCCCAAACTAGAATGAACCTATGAGGATGCAAACAAATAGGGTATCCCAACTACAATCTAAACAGCCCGAAAACAATAATAACAAGAACACCAAATTTTAGCGTGGCAAACCTCTCAAGAAAGGAGAGTAAAAACCACGGGACTACTAGAGCCGCTTCAAATCCACTATCACCAATTTAGAGCAATACAAAGTCTTCCCTAGGTCTACTAGAGGCATACAATAATCATCATACACTTGGAATCAACAACATCAAGCATATGGAATCAACTACAAAGACAAAAGAAGGAATATCACCAAATTTTGCAGAAATTCTGCAGCTACGAACATAGGCCGTGCAGACAAACTTCCAGACCTGATTTCGACAAACCCACCGTTGGATAAGGTCGCCCTGGTGTGCAAATGACTGTGACAAAAAATCAGAGCGATCCAACGGTTCAATCTCCGGGAAACGGACGACCTCTGCAGCTGGGTATGTTGGTGACGGAAATTGCTTCTTCTTTTGTGTGAGTTGTTTTGTGAATGTTTTAGGGTGCACAAAGTTGAAACCCCTGCTTCTTCCTTTTATTCATCTTCAAAGAAAAACCAAAATGGGCCAACATAATTGATGGGCTTCCCTCATGGGCTAAAAAACCCAACAATTCTCCCCCCTTTTTGGCCTATGAGGAAGAGTTCGCCATCCCGGCGATTGAGCAACATATCTTCAACTTCTCCCTTGCCAAAGATTTTGTCAACATATCGGAACCATTATCATCAGTATGAACTTTATCAAGTTCAAACAACTTGTCTTCAAGCGCATCTCTAATCCAATGATACTTCACATCAATATGTTTTGTTCTCTTGTGAAACATAGAATTCTTTGCAAGGTGAATAGCACTTTGATTATCACAAAGAACCACGTAGCGCCGTTGCATAAAGCCAAGCTCCTGCGTAAACCTTTTCAACCACAATAGTTCTTTGCACGCTTCTGTTGCTGCCACATACTCAGCCTCAGTTGTAGACAAAGCAACATACTTTTGTAGTCTTGACTGCCATGAGACAGCCCCCCCTGCAAAAGTCATCAAATATCCAGAAGTGGATTTCATGTTGTCATTGTTTCCCGCCAAATCAGAATCCGTATAACCAACAAGCATTGGCTCTTCATTTCCAAATGTTATACCCAATTTGGAAGAACCACGTAGATATCTAAAGATCCACTTAACTGCTTCCCAATGCTTCTTACCTGGATTTGATAGAAACCGACTAACAAAACCTACTGCATGGGCAATATCAGGTCTTGTACACACCATTGCATACATCAAGCTTCCAACTGCTGACGCGTATGGAACTTTATCCATGTCTTCAATCTCCTCCTTTGAAGAAGGGCAATCTTTGTCGGTTAGTTTAAAATTGGGAGTAAGAGGCGAACTAACCGCTTTAGCTTTAGCCATGTTGAATCTGCTAAGCACCTTCTCAATGTATTGCTCTTGTGACATGTGCAACTTCTTTGAAGCTCTATCTCTAGTAATCCGAATACCAAGAATTTGTTTTGCTGGGCCCAAGTCTTTCATAAAAAACGACTTGCTTAATTCTTTCTTCAGCTGAACAATTCTCTCTGCATTCTTGCCTACAATCAACATGTCATCAACATAGAGTAATAAAATGATAAAATCATCATCACCAAACCTCTGAAAGAAAACACAGTGATCTGAAATAGTCTTTCGGTAGCCTTGCTTCCCCATAATAGACTCAAATTTCTTGAACCACTGTCTTGGTGCTTGCTTCAACCCATAAAGACTTTTCTGAAGCTTACAGATATAGTCTTCTTTACCTTTAACCTGAAAACCTTCAGGTTGCTCCATATAGATTTCTCTATCCAAGTCACCATGAAGGAACGCTGTCTTGACATCCATTTGCTCAACCTCAAGATCAAGACTAGCTGCCAAACCAAGAATCACCCGAATGGAACTCATCTTCACGACTGGAGAGAAAATCTCATCAAAATCAATACCCTTTCTTTGACTGAACCCTTTAACCACCAATCTGGCTTTGTACCGAGGCCGCGAGGTATGTTCTTCAGTCTTCACTTTGTAGACCCACTTGTTCTTCAAAACTTTCTTGCCTTTAGGAAACTTTACTAATTCAAAGGTATTGTTCTCATACAAGGAATTCATCTCAACTTACATGGCTTCAACCCACTCCCTTTTGTGTTCATCTTCCATGGCCTCTTCATAACACTCGGGCTCTCCCCCGTCAGTGAGCAAGACATACTCATCAGCAGAATAATGGGTGGAAGGATGACGGTTTCTTGTAGACCGTCTGAGTGGGACAAATGTTGGCATACCTGGTACTGGTAACTCTGGATGAGGACCCTCATCTAACTCTTGCTGCTCTGGAATATCATGATTATCAGTACCGTGTTGTTCATCATGTTGAATATCATCTTCATTATGCGGCTCAGAGTGCTGTGGAGGAACTGGATCCAAATCAGTAAGATCATTAGTATGTTGAGGAACTATCTTTGTCTTCTCAATATCTTTCAAACTTTGATCTTCAATAAAATCAGCATCGAAACTTCTTATGAGTTTCTTCGAGATTGGATCATAAAACCTGTGGCCAAACTCATCTCCCCCATAACCAACGAATATACATGGCTTGGTCTTTACATCAAGCTTTGTTCTTTCATCTTTGGGAATATGCACAAAAGCCTTGCATCCAAAGACCCGCAAATTATCGTATGAAACATCTTTGCCGCTCCAAACCCTGTCAGGAACATCAAAAGACAAAGGAACACAAGGAGTACGATTAATAACATTTACTGCGGTGTTCAAAGCTTCACCCCAAAAGGAATTAGGCAACCCTGCATGTGATAGCAAACATCTAACCCTTTCAGCCAATGTTCTATTCATCCGCTCTGCTAAACCATTCAACTGTGGTGTCTTTGGAGGAGTCTTTTGGTGCCGAATACCTTTCTCTCTACAATAAGCATCAAAAGGACCAATGTACTCACCTCCATTATCTGTTCGAATACACTTGAGCTTCTTCTCAGTTTGTCTCTCAACTAAGGCATGAAACTGCTTAAACACATCTAATACTTGATCTTTAGACTTCAAAGTATAGGCCCAGACTTTTCTCGAATGATCATCGATAAAAGTGACAAAGTACAAGCAGCCCCCAAGTGTTCTAGTCTTCATAGGACCACAAACATCTGAATGCACCAAATCCAGTATATTGTTTCTTCTATGAGGAGGGTGACTTTTGAAAGAAACCCTTTTCTGCTTACCTGCCAGACAATGAGAACACTTCTTCAAATGAACATCGTGCAAATCGGGCAAGGCATTCTTCTTCAACAAAATATACATCCCTTTTTCACTCATGTGAGCAAGTCTCCTATGCCACAAGTCGGTCATATCAGTACAAAGGGAGTTTTATTCATCTTACACACCTGGTGACTTTGGGGTTGTTAAGATGGGTAATAACGAGCATACAATTCCTCAAGCTTGTTCCACAAAGTACGAGCGTGAGTCTCCCCGCTAATATGCTTCAAAACATTATCATCAACCCACTGGCGAATATAACCACAAACCTTTCTGTGCAAGATATTCCATTCTTCATCTGTTTTCCCTTCAGGTTTATCGGTATTAAACACAGGCATATAATAATCTTTCACATAAAGGAGATCTTCCATTTTGCCTTTCCAAACATGATAATTAGAACCATTCAAATTCACAATCCTACTTGTATTAGCTTCCATCTTTCAATCAAGTTTCAACCCAGTAACAAGAGCCAATGGCTCTGATACCACTATGATGGGAAAAAACGCCAAACCCGGTCACGAACGGTAAACACAAACGCGGAAGCAAACTTCGTTTGACCAAGACTTTTACCAAACTAGAATGAACCTATGAGGATGCAAACAAATAGGGTATCCCAACTACAATCTAAACAGCCCGAAAACAATAATAACAAGAACACCAAATTTTAGCGTGGCAAACCTCTCAAGAAAGGAGAGTAAAAACCACGGGACTACTAGAGCCGCTTCAAATCCACTATCACCAATTTAGAGCAATACAAAGTCTTCCCTAGGTCTACTAGAGGCATACAATAATCATCATACACTTGGAATCAACAACATCAAGCATATGGAATCAAATACAAAGACAAAAGAAGGAATATCACCAAATTTTGCAGAAATTCTGCAGCTACGAACAGAGGCCGTGCAGACGAACTTCTAGACCTTATTTCGACAGACCCACCGTTGGATAAGGTCGCCCTGGTGTGCAAATGACTGTGACCAAATATCAGAGCGATCCAACGGTTCAATCTCCGGGAAACGGACGACCTCTGCAGCTGGGTATGTTGGTGACGGAAATTGCTTCTTCTTTTGTGTGAGTTGTTTTGTGAATGTTTTAGGGTGCACAAAGTTGAAACCCCTGCTTCTTCCTTTTATTCATCTTCAAAGAAAAACCAAAATGGGCCAACATAATTGATGGGCTTCCCTCATGGGCTAAAAAACCCAACACATTTTGGGTTTTGATTCGGTACCAACTTTGGATTTTTTCAGAACTGGTCCGGTACGGAACCGGTTCGGTACCGGTATTGACCGGTTTTTACACTAAAATACCGGTAGTGTACAGGTTCTGAAACGTACCGGGCATATTCGGTACCGGTACCCGCTTTGCGGAATTTTCAGTACGGAATTGCCCATACATGTTCACCACAACGTGGGCTATGCCCGCGCAGGTTCAAATCCTGCCGATGACGTTTTACGTTTTCTTTTTTTTCCTTTCATGCGAAACTGTTTTAAAACCCAAAACATAAATTTTTATTCAATCAAAGAAACAGATCTCAGATTTCTTTACTTTGATCGTTTTCATCTCCTCTTCACAATCGGAGTTAATTTCTTATTCACTACAGCGTTACATTTTGGAGTAATAATCCACCGATTCAACTCACAACTGAAATTATCAATTAGGTGAATTTCTATTCATTATTTTTTCCTATTTCATTGTTTCTTGTAATAAATTAGATACTGTTGATACTTAATATGCAATTAGGTCAAATAATTAATAACAGTCAAACCTAGATACGCAATTCATAATGGTATAAACAATCGAACCTTGGTCTTCATCGATTGAATCAACAGCGAATCGACGGGTCCATTCGTAACTCCGGAACTCCGGCACTGATGCTACCTGTCTAGAATACGTTGTCTGACCATCGATAACATCAAGTCAGCCCGACATTGACTCCGCCAGCATTCCCGTCGTCGGAGAAGATGGACTGTGGGGGGAACTGGCGTCTGGGTGGATTAAGGGGATTAGGAGGTGTGCGTATGTCGGAGAAGATGGATTGTGAGGGGAACTGGCATCTGGGTGGATTTGGTGGTGTGTGTATGGGATTAACTGAGGGTGAGAGGGGAAAAAAGGAAATGCTGAGAGGAAGGAAAAGAGAAGGCACTAAAGGCAACACCAACTTTATACTTTAGGATGTAACTAGTATGTTGCCCGCCGCGCGTTGCGGCGGCGCACGGCGGGTTGAATCGTGCAGTCACACACGAAGTGTAAAACACAATGGGTAAGGCGCATTGCACTACACATAATTCGTAAAACACAATAACTAAAAGGCAATTACTTAAAGGTGTATAATACACAGCTTTTAACCATGTGCATAAAACGTTAAAACACACAAATATGCGGCATTGCGTGAAAGCTTAAGGGTTAGACTTCGTAGGTGGCTAAAGAGCGTGGTGCACATAAACAAAGGTATATAGAAAATATTATCATTCTTGAATGACGCAGTATACGAATCTGAGAAAAGCAATTTAGTTGAAGAAATTATAAAGAAAGGAAAAAAGAAGAAAAAAAACAAAAAGAAAAATAGTTTGAAGGAATAGGGATCGAACCCATGACTGATATGTTATCGAAAATCATATTTACCAGCACCACCATGCAGCTTTTGGTGTGAATTATTATAATTAAATTTACTTAACAACTCACAATGTCGGTGGGGAAACCTACCGACATTTTTGCTTAAGATATATTAGATTTTTAAGAGTCCAGCACTTACCGAGTTTCGTTCAAGCCCGCCACTAAATTAGCAGTTTATTACCTTAAGTTAATGGGTTTTTATAGTTTAAAAACCAACACATGGACTTGTACGTACAAGTTAGACAAAGCATGAAACGGACGGAGTGCAGGATCTAGTTAACGCCGTTTGATCACATTTTTGCTTTTTAGTCTTCACATTTTTTATTTGTTTGTCTTAAGAACAGTAAAATAACTTATAATAAAATAGTTAATAAAGTAAATAAATTAAATACTTGGGTGTCATGTGATTTTCCATTTTAGTATTCTTTCCTTAAAATCTAAAAAGCTTCCATTACAAAGCAGCAGATAAGGACAAAATTTCGTAGAAACAGGTGTAGTTAATCGCCTTCTTTTTAGTACATGCATATAAGACAAAAAAAAGGAAAAAGTCGGTGGCAAAAGCCACCGACTTTGTGTTTTAAGATCTTATATAATATAATATAATATCGAGCATCGACACAGGGGAATTTCAAACCTTCATCTCTCATTCTTTGATTGAAAGTAACAATGACCGTCTATTTGCAACCTTTTAGATATTCGGTGTGGAGGGCTATGAAGAGAGTGCGTTCAACGCCATGTGGCAGCCATGTAAACAATAGGACATGGTAAAAAAAGAACGCTGTGGTGTTGGGCGTGGAAATGGCCCCACCTAGTGTTTAAAAAAAACTAACCAATTACAAACCTTCTACCACAAATCACCAATCAACTCGCGCCACATCACCAACCAAATTAACCCCCATGCCGGTGAAGAATTCCCCGCTCCACACACAATGCCATGAAAATCACTAGGCACGAGGTGGTTTTATGGGCATAGACTAGCTTTCACGCCAGATTTCTACACCCACACTATATGGTCTTATATATACTCTTACATATAAATGAAATTCTGATGAAGTATCCTACAAAGTGTAGGAAATATTGTAGACCCTTAACGCCATGTTTTTAGAGACTTAATTAAAAGCGTTGCAAAATTATAAATCATAAATAATAAACATTATATGCTATTAATTAGTGATACAATTACACAATAAACCTTTACGTATACACAAAATTATACCCTATACCTTTAAGTTTAAAAGCGTCCAGATCAACCTGTAACTTAATATTTTGTGAGGGGGATCAACCTTTAAGATAAACACCGTCAACTTTATTGGTTAAGTGTCAAAGACACAATATCAAGTGTTCAAGACACAATACTAAACCAGGAATAGCATGTCGCAACCCCCGATCCCTGATCCCTGATCCCCGGGAACGGCGGACGCGATCACAGAGTTTCGGTGGTATCAGGTTTATTTAATCTTGCAGCGGAAATTACATCAGGACCGTAGTTAGGAAATGTTTATCAGAGTAAAACCACCTCATTTAATATTAATAATCACATGGGTAAAACCCAAGTTTCTTATTACAATACATTTATAGGGATGAACCCTATTTTATTTAAATTTAAAACACCGTTTATTTGGTAACTTTTATAGCCACATTATCCCCAAGCCTTCAGTGCTCTCCAGCAGGCTTTTTATTAATTGGTTGTCACATTGGGTTACCTGAAACGTGTTTTAAAAACATTTGTCAGTCGGAAATACTGGTGAGTGAATCCCAGTTTAATCAAGTTTAAATAAAAAGTCATAGTGAACAGTATTGAGAGCGATCACATTGTTTATGTCTACACAATTACTCCATTAGTACTGTCAATTCACTGACTTGTGGGTCATATTACCCATTGGCTAACTCATTGTCCAATGGTAACGTATTGTCATCCCGACTTACTACTCACAGTGTAGTACATTTTGTATAGAAAACCCCAACATACCGGCAGTAATTGAAGAACTACAAAGACTCAATCACTGCTAAATTTCATAGTAAAACATTTAAGGTTTGGTAAAACATTACCAAAAATGTTAACAAAAAGAGGATAAACTCACATTGCTATCTTAGGCTTCTTGTAAGGGTTTCCTGGATATAATCTATAATTTATACAAATGTACATCAGTTAGTATCATAACCCTTTGAAATTATTAATGATACCCTTCCCGAGACGGTATTCCAACAACTACGTCGGGCAGAACCACGACAGTTGTTACGGAACCCTAAATCAATCGGGTAGCGTAACTATTACGAAATTAGGGTTATATTACTTACAACGGAGCAGAACCTCGCTAATTAGGGGTATAATACCCGTGTATTATAACTTTCCTACAGAAATTATGATTCGAGATTGAAATTGTGAACGAACTGAATTGAAACCCGATGCCATCTATTACTAGTTCTGATATACGACTCTCACGCGGCCTGTGTAAGATAAGCACAAGACTTACGCGGCCCGCGTCAACCTTGGTCAACGCTGTAGCTTAGCTGGGTCAGCTACTAGACTCGCCACGATGTCGACACGTGTCGGCCTGGGATGTCTCCGCGTTTCATGATCTATCGCGGCCCGCGTCAACTGTCTAAAACTCTCACGCGACCCGCTTTAACTTAAGAAATCAGCGGAGTCAACTCCAGTCTTAATACCGCCCGCGTGAGATGTTGGGGTGGGTCTACACGGCCTGCCTCAACTCCATTTTTCTTATTTTTATTTTATTTTATATGTTATAATCTATTTCAGGCTCGGTTTTCACATACGGGGTATAATATAAGACATATAAGGGTATTTTAATATATAATAGGGTGTCGAAAATATTATGAGAGTGTTGGTTTTATCGAGGGTTATTACATTCTCCCCACCTTATTTAGAGCTCGTCCTCGAGATCTACTGGAACAAATGCGGATATTTCCTTTGCATTTCTGACTCGAGCTCCCATGTGTACTCAGGTCCTCTTTTGGAATCCCACTTCACTCTGACTAGAACTAGTCTCTTGTGTTTGAGATTCTTGACTTTTCTATCTTTAATCTGTAGAGGTCTTTCTACAAATTTGAGTTATTCATTTACCTCTATATCCTTAAGAGGTACTATCAGTGACTCATCAGCTAAACACTTTTTAAGATTTGATACATGAAATACATCATGTATACCTGCCATTTCCTCTGGCAGTTGTAGTTGATAGGCTACAGGTCATATTCTTCTAATAATCTTAAAAGGTCCAACATACCTGGGACTTAACTTCCCTCGTTTGATGAATCTTACTATTCCTTTCCAAGGAGAGACTTTCAACAATACTTTATCTCCTATTTGAAATTCCAATGGCTTGCGTCGGTTATTAGCATAACTCTTTTGTCGATCACGTGCTGCTTTCAGTCGTTCCTTGACTTGAATAATTTTATTGGTTGTTTCTTGCACTATCTCAGGTCCAGATAGTTGCTTTTCCCCAATTTCTGCCCAACATACTGGGGTTCGACGCTTTCATCCATAAAGTGCTTCGAATGGTGCAGCATTGATACTTGTGTGGTAACTATTATTATAAGAAAATTCTATTAAAGGTAAGTGATCATCCCAATTACCTCTGAAATCAATTACACAAGCTCTAAGCATGTCCTCCATTGTCTGGATTGTCCTTTCGCTTTGTCCATCCGTTTGAGGATGATAAGCTGTGCTCAATTTTAACTTGGTTCCCATTGCCTTTTGGAAACTTGACCAAAAATGAGAGGTAAATCGACTATCCCTATCATAAATAATTGATAAAGGAATGCCATGTAAAGAAACAATTTCATTTACATACAATTTAGATAATTGTTCCATACTAATTGTTTCCTTCATTGGTAAGAAATGAGCTGACTTAGTTAGTCTATCTACAATCACCCAGATTATGTCATTTCCTTTCTTGGTTTTGGGTAATTTAGTAACAAAATCCATTGTTATCATTTCCCATTTCCACACCGGCATTTCTAATTGTTGTAACAAACCTGAGGGTTTCTGATGTTCAGCTTTAACTTGTAAATAAGTTAAGCATTTGGAAACATAGGTTGCTATGTCCTTCTTCATTCCTATCCACCAGAAATTTTTCCTTAAATCCTGGTACATTTTATCACTTCCTGGATGCATTGTATACTTAGATTTATGGGCTTCTTCTAATATATGATGACGTAGGTTTCCTTATTTAGGTATCCATATTCTCTTTTCATGGAATCTCTAAATTCCATATGTTCCTTGTTTTAATTCCTTTAACATACCTTTTAATTTTTCAGAATCATCCTTGATTACTGATTCTTGTGCTTCTTTTATTTGCTCATTTAAATCTACTTGTAGATTTAATTTAAGAGAACGTACCCTTCTTGGCTTTTCCTGATACTTTCGACTTAAAGCATCTGCCACTACATTTGCTTTTCCTTCATGATACTGGATATTACAATCATAATCACTGAGCATCTCCATCCAGCGTCTTTGTCTCATATTCAACTCCTTTTGCTTGAAGATATACCTTAAACTCTTATGATCAGTGAATATGGTAAATTTACTACCATAAAGGTAATGTCTCTAAATCTTAAGAGCAAAAATTATAGCTCCTAATTCTAAATCATGGGTTGAATAATTCTCTTCATGATTTTTAAGTTGTCTAGATGCATAAGCTATAACCTTTTGGCGTTGCATCAATACACATCCATAACCTAATCTAGAAGCATCACAATAGACTACAAAATCTTCAGTTCCTTCTGGTAATGCTAGTATGGGTATGGGTGTATGGGTCAATCTTTGCTTAAGAATTCTAAAGGCTTCTTCTTGTTTTAATCCCCATTCAAACTTAACAGATTTACAGGTTAACTTAGTTAAGGGAATGGCTATTCTAGAGAAATCTTGAATAAATCTTCTATAATAATCGGCCAATCCTAAGAAACTTCTAACCTCGGTTGGTGATTTAGGGGTTTTCCAATTAGTAATTGCTTCAATCTTTGTTGGATCTACATGAATTCCTTCATGATTGACTAGGTGTCCAAGGAATTGCACCTGTTCTAACCAAAATTCTCACTTAGAAAATTTAGCATAAAGTTTTTCCTTTCTTAACAGACTTAAAAGTGCGTGCAAATGTTTTGCATGATCCTCTTTATTCTTAGAGTAAATTAGAATATCATCTATGAAAACAATTATGAATTTATCCAAATATGGTTTACATATTCGGCTCATCGTGTCCATAAATGCAGCTGGGCCATTGGTTAAACCAAATGGCATGACAGTAAATTCATAATGGCCATACCTCGTTCTGAATGCGGTTTTAGGAATATCCTCTTCCTGTACCTTTAATTGATGATATCCTGACCTAAAATCGATTTTAGAGAAAAATCGAGCTCCTTGCAGTTGATCAAACAGATCATCGATTCTCGGTAATGGGTACCGATTCTTAATCGTAACCTTGTTTAATTCACGGTAATCAATGCACATACGCATTGATCCGTCCTTCTTTTTAACAAACAGTATCGGCGCTCCCCATGGCGACGAACTTGGCTGAATAAATCATTTTTCTAACAATTCATCTAATTGTTTCTTCAATTCTTGCATTTCTGCAGGTGCCAAACGATAAGGTGCTTTGGCAATTGGTGATGTTCCTGGTAGCAGGTGAATTCTGAATTCAACTTCTCTGTTTGGAGGTAGTCCTGGTAATTCTTCTGGAAAGATATCTGAAAACTGTGACACTACTAGAATATCTTTTAGTTCTTTTCCTTTAGTGTTAGTGATTATAGAAATAAAATACACTAAAGAACCTTTTCTTATACAACTTGCAGTTTTCATCACAGAGATGAGCTTAGTGGACCTAGAAGGCTTATCTCCTTTAGTTGTGATCGTTTTACCTTTTGGTGAATTTACTTGAATTAACTTTTGATCACATACAATATTGGCTTTATTGGCTATTAACCAATCCATTCCTAAAACAACATCAAATCTTGCCAGATTCATGGGATATAGATTTGCTATAAATTTCTGATTCAAAATTTCTACGCTTGCTCCCTGCAAGATTTCAGAAATCCTAACAGTTTCTCCATTAGCTGTTTCTACTAGAGATTCTTGTGGTAGTTTAGTTAATGACTGATTTAGAATTTTGCAAAACGAAGTATTAATAAAACTTTGGTTCGCACCAGAGTCAAATAATACTTTAGCAAATATATCATTAACTAAAAACGTACCAGCTATAACATCTGGGATCATCTTGGCTTCTTCTGCAGTCAGAATAAATGCTCTAGCATTTTTAGTATTCTTGTTGTCTGTAGCTGGAGCTAATTTTGGGCAGTTTGGCCTGATATGACCTTTTTCTCCACAGTTATAGCATAATCCATTACTGATTTTCTTCCTGCAATTTTCTTCCTTGTGTCTTGACATCTTGGAATAATTGCATAGAGTGGAGCATTTTCCCGAATGCTTTTTCTTGCAGACCTTGCAGTATGGTGTAGAGGTAGAACCCGTATTCCTACGATTGTAATTTCCAGAACGGAATTCTTGTGTAAGCCTTTGAGTTAAATTCCTCCTCTGATCCTCTTCTCTAGTACGGACTAATTCATCATTCAAGGTATTTGTTAATTCTATAGCTTCTTCTATGGTTTGAGGTCTAGCTGCCTTGACTATGTGTCTAATCTCTCTAATTAATCCCCAAATATAACGAGAGATTAACACTGGTTCTGGTGAAGCAAGAGTTGGCACTATTCTAGCATATTTAGAGAATATTTTAGTGTACCCCTTACTATCTACACCAGTCATCCTAAGATTTAGGAATTTGTTTGCTATCTGTTCCTTCTCATTGGGTGGGCAGAATTTCCTTTCTACTTTGTTTTTAAATTCTTCCCATTCCATATTGTAGGTTTGATCACTTCCTCTTGTCTGGAGTATAGTGTTCCACCATTCTAATGCTGCATTCTTAAACAGATTAGAAGCAAACAGTATTCTATCTTCTTCAGCACACTTGCTTATCCTTAAGACTGCTTCAGTCTTTTCTATCCAGCGTAAGGTAGCAATGGCCCCTTCGTTGCCCGAGAATGCCATTGGTTTACAAGACCAAAATTCTTTATAAGAACAACCATAAGGCATGGTTCTTCTTCTTTTGGGAATAGGCAATTGAAGTATAGGTCCATTGTTCACACTGTTTTCTGGTTCAACGGGTCGCTTACTGCTATGCTTACTTTTATTATCAGCATCCTTAACAGTTTGAAGAATAAATGGCATTGCATCTATAATTCCCTGTGCCACTATGTGTTGGATAGCACTATTATCCACTTGGTTTCCATTGTTATTGATGCTCGGATTATCATTAACCACGTTAATGTCACTCTGGTTATCGTTATTCAGATTTTCTTGATTTCCTTCGTCGGCCATCTGAATTTTAAACATTTATCCCATATTAATATCACAATTTATATCTAATATAGTTAATCACATGATACACAATCTAATAAAAAAACGTAGATCATTGCTACTATACTCTTTTCATATACTTATGCGTCTATTACATACTAGTACTGAAATAAAATTACAATACCAACAGAAATAGAATCATACTAATATGCCTCCGTACACACATATATTTTATTTTTATTATTATTATTATTACTACTACTACTATTTCCTCCATTCACACATTCACGGATATGGATTTATCCAAAAATCCATATTGCGCTCATCGTATTTTCATACGAGACGGTCTCCCACCTGACGCATTCTCTCACTGCTCTCCAAAATTTCCTCCCCAAAAGTCCTAAGTTCTTGAACATTTTTGTAACACCTCGAAAATTCACGTCCTATAATGTGTTGACACGTGTCATAAAGTTTGAACGTGTGAAAGAATGTTATAAAAGGACTAGAGTTGACAAACATGGAAAGTATGTGATATACGGATTCTAAGTGTCAACAGTGAATAAATATACTTCATAATAACCCTACATGATGTTTATAACATCAAACGAATAAATCATGGATCATACGAAGCTAAAAGTGAGAGATTACAAACTACAGGGGTTAAATGTGTCAACATGTTAAAGATATACCTCTGAGTGACCTTTTGACGAACCCGAAGCTTTGTAAATGTAAATTATGCTCATTAGAATACGCGATATAAATTTCATAAAGTTTCGTTATCGTATGAGAAAGTTATGATCAAATTCGTGTGCGAGGGGTTAAAGTGCAAACGTTGAAAGATAAGACTTTTCGGGTTAACCGGAAGTGTTCGGGGACTTGGCAAAGTGGGTATAAGTCCTAAAGCCCTTGTTGGTAAATAATAAGGGGTCAAAATGCAAGAATTAAGCTTGGTTGACCTTTCGGAGCACCAAGAGCCAGGGATGCAAACTGAAAATG
>JARYGA010057321.1:0-17858 GCA_030545235.1 Helianthus tuberosus
CTTCGTGATATTCAATATCACAGTCGTAGTCACTTAGAATTTCCATCCATCTTCTTTGTCTCATGTTTAATTCTTTTTGCCCAAATATATATCTTAAACTCTTGTGGTCTGTGTAGACTGTAAACTTACTTCCATACAGATAATGCCTCCAAATCTTAAGGGCAAAAATTATTGCTCCTAATTCTAAGTCATGTGTCATATAATTTTCTTCGTTCTTTTTCAATTGTCTTGAGGCATACGCAATTACCTTCTTGGGTTGCATTAGCACACATCCTAATCCTAGCTTAGAAGCATCACAATAGACTTCAAAATCTTCTGTTCCTTCTGGTAAGACAAGAATTGGGGTATTTGTTAACTTTTGCTTTAAAATCCTAAAAGCATCTTCCTGCTTAGGTCCCCATAGTCACAGATACAGTCGAGTGACAAATACCGATTTGGGGTAATTGGTTGATATAAACAATGTAATCACCCTTAATACTGTATATTATAACAATGTGTCGTTTTGTGCAACTTGAATGACTCGCCAGTATTTCCCACTGATAAAACCTTTTTAAAACATGTTTCAAGTGATCTGCTGTGATCCAGGAAAAAGTGTCGTGTAGCACTGCAAGCTTGAAGACGTGGCTCAATAAAATAAATAAACATGTTTTTGTAAAATAGGGGTTTCCCAGTAAAGGTCCCTTATTGTAAATTACGGGGTTTGCCCCTAATTATGAAATAAAATAATCAGGCATTTTCAAGTTTTAAACGATCCTGTTAATTATTCCGATGCCAAACTAAATAAATACCACGGGGTTTCTGTCCCGCGGCCCTTGGAACGGGTCAAACCGGGCCGGGGGCCGTGACACATTTTCTTCGATTTCTCCCGATTCCGATAAGATCTCGTCCTAAATCTTGTACTTTCTTGATCTACACGCACTCCTACGCCTTTCTATCTTTTAAATCTTAACTTTTAACCGTGAAATCATCAAGATTTGGGGTATTCTAGGGTGACGTCATCATGAAGTTCTTATGAACTTCAAGTTTGACCTCATTCCACCAAGGATAACTCAGATCTGAAGGATTTCCACATGATTTCACAACGATTTCGCATAGATCTGAACATTTTAAAAAGGATAAAAGAGTTGAAAGAAATAATCACAAGTTTTCTCATTCTTTTACACTCAATGCACTCAAACCGATAGAATCAAAGTTTGTGCCGACTTACTACTCGTTAGTGTGGTTGTGTTGGTTCAAAATCAGTATTCTATCCACGAGATCATCGATTCCGGGTTAAACGTGGAACGTCGTCTCGAACCGTCCACTGATCGGGTTTGGGTGATTTCTGTCCGATCAGGAGCACCAAGTATTGACGAAGTTCCTGTTGCTTGACATGTTATCAAAATATCTCGATAAAACAACCAACAAACAATCAAAACAACCAAGTGTGAGACAAACACGACGACCAAGACGAGGTGCCGTCTGATCAGCCTATTGACCGAACGGACAGCCACCCAATCGACTGCCAGCCGAACGGCTTGCACCTTGGCCTCACACAACCATTTTGCTAACACCTGACGTCTGAACGTTGAACGAATTGCTGACCGATCGGACTACCAACCGATCGAACTGCTATCCGAATAATGAGACGTTTGAACTTCAACACTTAAATAATTTTCAACATGTTCAATGCACTAGGAATGCCACCCGATCGAACTGCTGTCCGATCGAGTGACAACCTACTATGAACTTGTGTTAGTTGAAATGCCCAGCTGATCGGGTTGCCGGCCGATCGAACGACCTGAAAGGTAGGGATACTTCCACGTTTTCAAAATACTACAACGAAAACTTCAAAAGTCAAGCCATCATACACAAACACATCCTTCCTAAAGGAAGAAACAATCCACTCGAACAATCATCCGACCGGACGGCTGTCCGAACGGACGACCAACCGCACGACTGGCTGTCCGATCGGACTACCATCCGAACGGACTGCTGTCCGAACCACTTGTACCTTGCATCGTGTTGCGTGTCACTTATCGTTATGCTATCGAACTATTCAGGCTAACCTTACTCTCCAAGCGCTCCCTTCAATCCATCATCGCTGTGAGTATACTCGATCCCTTTTTGCTTTACGCACTTTTGGGTGTTACATACGTTACTTATTCTAAAACACATCGAACACACTACTCAATACATTAGACGCTAACCGTTACCGCATGTATTATGTGACTAAATGAATGCTTGTTTGTTATGTTTACACATGGAATGTTGTCTACCTGCCTTAGCAACGATAGTACTATTAGTTTGGACTCAGCACCCGTTCACTCGGGGGTTGTTAAGGACAATTATTTACATGGATTACAGTGGTGATCATGTATTACGAACTGCCTCAGGCAGTCAACCCGCAGTCATTGGTATCGATAGGTCTATGTCGATAACTAACATGCCTCATTTCACTCTGTGTACGTGCTGGTTATGCGTAACGCTTTCGAACTATATATGCTATTATCAAACTTGTATGCTCACCTTTACATTATATGTATTGACTTTATTTTAACGTATGTGACAGGTGCTTAGGATGCACGACTGCTAGGAAATCGAGGCTAGAATAAGGCTCTAGAGGCCAACAAATAGTTGTCTGTACAAATTAAATCAAGAGTCTCTAGAAGCAGATAAACAATTGCTCTATTTGAAAATCGGTCTATTAGGACCTCCTCTACCGAAGTCATCTCGTCAAGAGCTTCACGTAACGCCATCACGTATCGTACGAGAGTTGCTTCAATTGATGGCCTCATTTCCCTTCGACTGTTTCTGGAGTGCGCAGAAGAGGTTCCACTGTTTTGACTAGACATTCTATGAAAACAAACCAAAAATAGTTCATTTATATGAAACAGTACCACGGACACGGCCCCGTGCTCAATGAGCACGGCCCCGTGTTCACCTTTCTGCAGCTTTTTAGAACAAAGAATCTTGGAGTTTCAAATTATTTTCCCAACTTATGAAGCATTTTTGAACATAAATAACTTAAAACAATGTTGTGTAACTTATTTTTAACAAGATTCCTTGAACAAAAAGTTAACAAACATCACAATAAAGCTTGGAATCAAGCTTCAATGGAGGTGTTGTTGCAAGAAAGATGAAGAAGAAGGTAATGGATAAAAGAGGAAGGGACAAGATGTTTGTTAGAAACTTCTTTTAGAACATACCTAGGATGGTAAGTTAGAAAATCCTTTCAAATCTCTGTCCCTGGATGGTCCAAATTTGCAGGAGTCTTGGCTGTATTTATAGAAAACGGCAGCATACTGGACACGGCCCTGTGTCGGCTGGACACGGCCCCGTGTGCAGGCAAGATCCTGACACGTTTTGTCCGTATTCTGACAAAAAGTCAGAAGGGAATCTTTTGGTGGACACGGGGGCGTGTTGACCTGGGCACGGCCCCGTGTCGGAGGGCTGTTTATGAAGTTTGTCTATTTTTAAGGAACTTTTCCGGATCGGGCGGTTCCTTACGGGATTTCCAAGATTCTTTACTAAGTTTTATTTTTATTTATTTACAATCCTATTCGTCATGATTTATTTAAAAGTTTTCATAAGATAAATTACTTATTAGGGCATAACATGCCTCTTTAAAATTCTATTTATATACAAGTTCACATACCTCACGGGGGATCACTCAACACTCGGCCGAAGATGTATTTTAGTGAATCACTCGAGAGCGGCATGAAACTTACTCCTACCATAGGCTTGCCAAGCAATCAATCCTCCTCCTTTTTAACTATATACCTTTGTAAATATCAAGAGGACTTTTGGGTGAAGGGTTAGGCTTGGGTTAAAGGTAGGTGGTTGGGTTAGTGATTAGTAGAAAAGGGCGAAAAAGCGTAAAAAGCGTCGGTTTTCGTAAGACTTTTTATTTTTGCAACTTTTATTTTGATGAAGCTTTTATTCAAACAAAGTTATTTTTGATAAACTTGTTTGTTTATTTTTCTTTTGCTTCATCAACAACACTTTTTTTTTTGAAAAGTCATACGTAAAACCGAGCTAGCTACTAAAACAAAGGGTTAAAAATAAAAAGGGTTTTGGTGGGTGAAAGGGTGTTTTGTTTGGGTTAAGAAATGAAAAGGTTTAGGCTCAAAGGGGTTAACTAGGGGGATTTTGGGTAGGTGGTAAAAAAAACGAAAAATAATGGTGTAGAAATAAAAAGGGTTAGTCCTAATGCCTCCATCATTTACTTACTCGGGTTTAAGTTGGTAAGGACCGGGAATGTATCGTCGTGGCAAGTTCTAGAGTTGTAAGGACCAAGCGGCTATTCACACAAGAAACGAAAAATGAGCATTTAATTTAAAGATATGTATTTGTATGCTCAATAAAGGCTCAAAACTCACTTTTGTGGGAATGGGTTTTTATGTGATCAAGTATATATAATCAAATTTTAACTAAGCTTGTCATGCCTTTTCATAATTTTCTTATGTTGGTTCTTTTTATTTTTATCACGACGCTATCGGTTATAAATTTGTAAAAATATAACCTTTTTAGAATTTTGAAATTCCCAAATTAAACCTAGACAAGTAAAAAAAAATGAAAATTTTTGAAAAACATTTTGGGATGATTAGCGGTTCCAATAGAGTTTTGTGTAAGGCTTGTATTTAGGACTTGCAAGATTCAAGGTTTTGGCATCCCCCCACACTTAAATTACACATTGTCCTCAATGTGTCCCAAAAATAATTTTTTAGGTTGATTGAATAAGTAAAAAGGTGCGAACAAGCAAAAAATTGTGTTACTGGGCACTGGACACGGCCCCGTGTTGTCCGGGCACGACCCCGTGTTCAAGTGCCAGTAACAAAAATTAAACAAATGAAACAGAAGCCTGGACACGGGGGCGTGTTGGGTGAACACGACCCGTGTCCGGTTTACCTGAACTGGGTCATTTCTGCAGACTGTGCAGCACGGGGCCGTGTTGGGTGGACACGGCCCGTGCTGAATTTACTGTTAATGAAGAAAATTGTCGGATGGTCCTGTTTTCCTGCATGGGGTGCTGGTTCAAGTTTCCCTTGCTATCCTTTGCCATCCCGAGTGTCTTTTACTCATTTCAACACCATCCAAACACCAAATTAACTAAAACCATCATTCATTAAGTCATAGAGAGAATTACATAGTAGTCCTAAAAGTTAAAATACTAGATAGTTGGGTCAAAGAAACACAAGAAATCTAAACCGAGAAGTTCTAGCCTACTACTTATTCTATTAGAAAATTTTCCAAAAAGGTAAATCCCTTGGTTAAATGTGGCTTGAAGAAACTCCTTTCTCCAGGCATGGGTTCCTCACACTTCGGCAAGCCATTCTTCTATCTCCCTTGGGAGAAGAAAAGCGGGCTCATTGGCATTGGTTTGAGGAGGTGCAACCTCCACCGGGACTTCTTGTAGATCTTCAAGAGGAGGTTCCGCTGGAATGTCGTCCCAACCGGTAGGATTGTGGATTCCAAGTGCTAGGTTCCAATCCTCTTGAGGGAGGATTGGTTCCATAGGAGGTGTTTCAAGAATGTTTAACCTCTGGTGCAAGAGGTTTATTTCTTGAAAACTGTTTTCCAACCCCACCGTAAAATAATTTATACGGTCTATTAGGACCTCCTCTACCGAAGTCATCTCGTCAAGAGCTTCACGTAACGCCATCACGTATCGTACGAGAGTTGCTTCAATTGATGGCCTCCTTTCCCTTCGACTGTTTCTGGAGTGCGCAGAAGAGGTTCCACTGTTTTGACTAGACATTCTACGAAAAAAAACCAAAAGTAGTTCATTTATATGAAACAGTACCACGGACACATCCCCGTGCTCAATGAGCACTGCCCCGTGTTCACCTTTCTGCAGATTTTTAGAACAAGGAATCTTGGAGTTTCAAATTATTTTCCCAACTTATGAAGCATTTTTGAACAGAAATAACTTAAAACAATGTTGTGTAACTTATTTTTAACAAGATTCCTTGAACAAAAAGTTAACAAACATCACAATAAAGCTTGGAATCAAGCTTCAATGGAGGTGTTGTTGCAAGAAAGATGAAGAAGAAGGTAATGGATAAAAGAGGAAGGGACAAGATGTTTGTTAGAAACTTCTTTTAGAACATACCTAGGATGGTAAGTTAGAAAATCCTTTCAAATCTCTGTCCCTGGATGGTCCAAATGTGCAGGAGTCTTGGCTGTATTTATAGAAAACGACAGCATACTGGACACGGCCCCGTGTGCAGGCAAGATCCTGACACGTTTTGTCCGTATTCTGACAAAAAGTCAGAAGGGAATCTTTTGGTGGACACGGGGGCATGTTGACCTGGGCACGGCCCCGTGTCGGAGGGCTGTTTATGAAGTTTGTCTAATTTTAAGGAACTTTTCCGGATCGGGCGGTTCCTTACTGGATGGAACAACCCCAAAGTGCCTAAGATACCTTAATTGATCTAGATTAAGATAAGAACACAAGAGGTTGTCGGTGAGGGTGATTCCTATGCTATATGTAGGTGGACAAGTCCAACCCTTTCCCGGGCTCTCGTTAAAGAAGGTGTATGCCGAATCGCTCAGGTCTATGTATGCATCGAACAAATTCGATGGGGAGTCCTTCACGGCACAATCGGCACAGGGACGACTATCGCTCAAGTCCTCACTAGAGTTAGAAGTATCGTCGGGGACAGCGAAGTTGTTTGAATGCGATTCCAACACTTCTTCTTGGTTATCATCTCGAGATAAATTATTGATTTCTATCCTAAGTTCTTTTAACCAATTAAGAATTAGATCTTCTAATTGAAATAGTTCATCAAGAAGCATTTCTCCTAGAAAATCTGGTTGGCAGCATTCGAGGGAGAGATAGGGATTAGTTTTACTTTCTCCCCTCTTAAGGATACAAGGAAACGATGGGTCTATATAGTGGGGCTTATAATTTAGAAAAAAACATTCTAATTCCTTATGGGTACCACCACATATTTGACACCACGTACCATAAGAGTGCCGAAAGTAAAAAGTATCAGTATCACTCATGTTTGTGTCAGAAATTACCAACCGTCGGGATCTTATGGTTCTGTTTTCAGTAACAGAATCTTGGGCACGGGGCGTGTTGATTGGGCAAGGCCCCGTGTTCAGCTTACTGTCTGACTTAAAACAGGATTGCCAGTTCCAATGATTGGGCACGGGGCGTGTTCAGCGGGCACGGCCCGTGCTGAGTTCTGCAGAAGCTGAAAATTTAGGAAAATCCTAAAAAAATAGAAAAATAAGAAAAACGATTAGGCCGTTGATTCCTAACTTTCTTAAAATCCTTGTGTCCCCGGCAACGACGCCAAAAACTTGATGTGCGTGAAGTGTGTTATGGTTTTAATGTTTATTTTAAGCCCTTTTACACTTTTTTAGCCAAGTTTTAAATTTATAAAACATGATATTTACTAACACTAAACACACATATGGGCAAGTGCACCCATTGTGAGCGTAGTATAGTGTTGGTAAGATATCGAGGTCGTCCAAGGACACAAGAGCTTTTAGTACCGGTTTATTCTCAACGTCTAATCAAATCAAAATTTTAGAAAAAGGTTTTAAACTAAGAAAAATAAAAAACTAACTAAAATGCTGAAAAATAAAAATAAAAGAAAAACAGATAGACAAGATGAATCACTTGGCTCCGACTCGTGTTTAGTGTAACCTTTGATTATTTTCGCACTTTTGCACTATTTAAGAGATCATCTTAGTTATTGTAGTAGGCCCCTCTTTTGAAGGTGACGTTACCCTCAACCCAGTAGTTTGAGTTAGCAAGGATACAATCCTAAAGGGTCGGATTATTGAAAGATAATTAATTAAGTTATTAATGCATGATGTGGTAGGCCCCTCTTTTGAAGGTGACGTTACCCTCGGCAAAGTAGTCTGAGTCAGCATGGATACAGTCCTAAGTAGCCGGGTTAAAGTTTTAATAGTAGTTTTACTTATGAGGGGATCAAAGAGTTTGGACCCCCGCCATCCAATACCGTTAAGTATTGAAGGAGGTCCTACTAAATTTGACCCAGGTCCTTTGCAGGATCTATACACTAAACAATGGCAAGACTCTTACCAAACCGTTCCCTTAACCCCCGACCAGGTAGCCAACATACCTCCATATAGACCATGGAGATATGAATGGTGAAAATCTTTTATTTTATATAGACAGTAAAATAATGCCAAGACACCACAGACAAACGATAAGGAAGAATCACCTTCAACATAAGAAACTAGTAATTAAAGTCATTAATACATAACCAATTAAAAAATGCTAAAAGATTAAAAATAAAAAGTATTACACTAGACACTTTGTCTTCACCAAGTGATGTAAGAGACTTTGGCAAACATGGCCTTGATTGTCAAGAACTCTTACGATCAATCTTGGATCCCGAGACGACTCGAACACTCTATGATGGACAATGGATGATGGTGTTATGGTGGCGGTGGGTGGTGGGTGAAGTGTGAGAGAGGTAGTGTGCCAAGGGATGGTTTGAGCTTGAACTAAGCACTCCTATTTATAGGCTGAACAGAAGCTCGGGCACGGCCCCGTGTCCATCCTCTTCTCTCTCTTCATTAATTGCTTTTATCTGCATTAGTTAACCACGGCCCCGTGTGCAGAAGCATATCTGTACTATCAAGATTTGCTAAGATTCTGCGAATCTTATAGTTGACCACGGCCCCGTGGTGGGCGATGGAAGCTTCTACAACTTTGTCATTTATGCTGACACTTGGGCACGCCCCCGTGTTCACTGAACACGGGGCGTGTTCAGCCTTCTGCTCTCTTGTTTTGCTTGGGAAGATGCTTTCGGGGAGGTCGGGCATGCCACGTTTGTTCCGTTTCTTGTATTTATGTTAGATTTAGCTGCCTTTTTGCTTCTTTTGTTAATTTGAGCTCATTTAATCCTGAAAATACAAAAGGAAGACAAAAGCACACTTTTTCCAACATTAGTACTAAAAAAGGGTTAGTTTTATGCCACAATTGATGTAATTTATATGTTGCATTTTGCACACATCATTACTTATTCTAAAACACATCGAACACACTACTCAATACATTAGACGCTAACCGTTACCGCATGTATTACGTGACTAAATGAATGCTTGTTTGTTATGTTTACACATGGAATGTTGTCTACCTGCCTTAGCAACGATAGTACTATTAGTTTGGACTTAGCACCCGTTCACTCGGGGGTTGTTAAGGACAATTATTTGCATGGATTATAGTGGTGATCATGTATTGCGAACTGCCTCGGGCAGTCAACCCGCAGTCATTGGTATCGATAGGTCTATGTTGATAACTAACATACCTCATTTCACTCTGTGTACGTGCTTGTTATGCGTAACGCTTTCGAACTCTATATGCTATTATCAAACTTGTATGCTCACCTTTACATTATATGTATTGACTTTATTTTAACGTATGTGACAGGTGCTTAGGATGCACGACTGCTAGGAAATCGAGGCTAGAATAAGGCTCTAGAGGCCAACAAATAGTTGTCTGTACAAATTAAATCAAGAGTCTCTAGAAGCAGATAAACAATTGCTCTATTTGAAAAATCTGAGTTGTCGGAACAGAACTATTTGCCTAGTTTTTGTCTGTAACAATTTGTTTACCTTTTGAGACATGGTATGGGACATGTTACTTTAAATTGATTGGTAATGATAATTGTTATGGAAACTTCTGGACAATCTGTTTCGCTCAGTGCCATGCACCGATGTTTCCGCCATCGGTTGGGGTGTGACACCCTCAAAGTATGAAACCCTCACAGAAATTATCAACACCGCCCGGGAGCGGGAAATAGAGTTGAAGAAACAAGTTGAAAGGGGTGAGAGAAGGGCACAGGATGTGAATCCAAGCCCTACAAAGAAAGCTCGAACTGTGGAATCGGGAAAGAAAGTTGATGCTTAAGGCGGGTCGCCAAGTTGTAAAGTGTGTGGAAAAGGGCACAAGGGAGAGTGTCGTTTCAAAGACAAACCATGCCCCATATGTGGTAAAATGGGGGACACGGCGTCTCTATGCCTGGGTAAAGTCTCAGTTTGCTACAAATGTTATCAGCCCGGCCACAAAAAGTCTGAATGCCCAGATTTGGTTGGAAAGAGAGACACTAAAGAATCTCCAATGGAAGCTCCAAAGGCGAAGGCTAGGTCCTTCCAACTTACAACAGTTGAAGCAAAGACAGAACCCGATGTGGTCTCAGGTATATTCGCAATAAACTCGATCCCCGCACGTGTATTATTTGATACGGGTGCGAATAAATCCTTTATTTCACATGGATTTATTCGACATCCTTCATTTGTATTGACAAAATTACATATGCCTTTAGAGGTTGAAATATGAGATAACAAAAGTTTCATAGTATGTGATGTCTATCAAAGCTGCAAATTAAGTATCGATGATGAGTAATACTTGATAGATCTAATCCCGATGTCTATGGGGAAGTTTCAAGTGGTTGTAGGGATGGATTGGCTATCTCGACACTACGCAAAGGTCGTGTGTTTCCGTAAGGAGATAAAGCTAACATCTCCGAGCGGAAAACACGTCACAATCTATGGCTAAAAGGGAGGCAATCCTATAATATGCTTGATGATGAAGTCTTTGTAATCTTCAATTTCTGCCTGTATGTGGGGTTTTGTATACATTACTTGTTTCCCGTCACCATTGGACAACGAGTTAGCCAATGGCTGATCTGACCATAGTCACAGATACAGTCGAGTGACAAATACCGATTTTGGGTAATTGGTTGATATAAACAATGTAATCACCCTTAATACTGTATATTATAACAATGTGTCGTTTTGTGCAGCTTGAATGACTCGCCAGTATTTCCCACTGATAAAACCTTTTTAAAACATGTTTTAGGTGATCTGCTGTGATCCAGGAAAAAGTGCCGTGTAGCACTGCAAGCTTGAAGACGTGGCTCAATAAAATAAATAAACATGTTTTTTGTAAAATAGGGGTTTCCCAGTGAAGTTCCCTTATTGTAAATTACAGGGTTTGCCCCTAATTATGAAATAAAATAATCGGGCATTTTCAAGTTTTAAACAATCCTGTTATTTATTCCGCTGCCAAATTAAATAAATACCACGGGGTTTCTGTCCTGCGGCCCCTGGAACGGGTCAAACCGGGCCGGGGGCCGTGATAGAAAAATGTGGTATCAGAGCCACTGATTTAAGCCAATTAAGTATTTAGAAATACTTAATTTTTCTAATTACTATTCTATGATTATGTGTTTTGTGTTATTTGACTATTTGTTAGTTTACAGTATGGGTAAGCAAAGAATTTCGGACATCTATCGTCAATTAGATAGTTCACCTAAAGATAAGGAAACCTCATTCCAATCAAATTCCTCAAGATACTCAGCAGATACTGAGGAAGGAATATTTATTCGTAAGGCACAGTTTGAGAAACCACTTACCATTAAGAAAAGAAGTTGGATTATTAGAAAAAGTCAAGAGAAAATAAGGAAGTCACAAACAAAAGGAGTGATAATTAATAAGGAGACTCAGGAAACAGGTAATAACCCACCATGGGAAGATGAATTAGACGAACAATGGGAAAATCTCTACATGTTAGCCACTACAGCAGTAAATATTAACTTATAGTTGAATCGCCAAACCAGTACCAGCACCTATGTCACCTACGAGCCAGAAACTTTAAAAGAACTTCATCCATTAGATAACAACCTAGTAGAAGAAAGAGACAGGATAAACTTTACATAAACGCATGTTGAGCATAATACTCCTATAACCTGGCTAGACTAAAATAATTTACGAATACATAACCACTAGTATATTTCGAATTTTAGTTGTAATTTGTAATAGATATATATAAAATTTGCAATATTTCGTTTTAATCAACCTGTTTGTCTAAATTGTATTAATTAATACTTAATTTTCTGATTGTCATTCTGTGATTTTGTGAAAATTTAAATTTCAAAACTTTAACTTAGCATTTTGTGTGCATTTCTGCATATATGCTAACAACATGAATGAGTTATCTAAAACTCTTCAGAATATATCCATTCTACTGAAATGGAAGTTTCTGAGGGTTTTTCCAGTTATTGGGCCGACATCGATGAACCTATGGAATTCCAAGCTCAACCTCCGGAGAAACCAAAGCCTAAGAAGAGAAGAAGGTTCGTGGGCTGGAGGCGTGTACGCAGGAAGAAACCAGCAACTAAGAAAGTTGCCAAGACAGAGGATCCTGTGGATAAAGGAAAAGGAATAGAAATCAGGGAAAGCTCCAAGCGAGCCAAGGAAATGCCATTGTGGGAAGAATTGGACCGCAAACTGGCAGACTGTGATATCCTTAAGCCTGCCAATGAAAACCTCTTTACTTATCCTACGGAAACCCAACTCCCAATGAATTTGGAACCGGCCATCCCAGATCCCGTTGTCAACACCCGACCTTTAGGAGAAATGGAAGAATGGTAGACCAATGACTGGCAGTTCCAGAATCTCTTAAATAACCCTTATACCTTTTTCCCTCAGTTTGACCCAGAGCCTGCACCAAACCCACCGATGAGCAATGAGAACTTGGCTAAACTCCGCCATTTTGGCGAGGAGCTGGTGGATGCAGGGAATCGAATCCGGGAGGTGGGAGAACAGATCTCCTGGAAGTACGACGAGAGGGAACGTCGCTTCTGAGATGCCAGCAGATGGTGATGGTGTGGGTGTGGTTGTATAATAACAAAATAATAATAATAATAATAATAATAATAATAATAATAGTAGTAAAAATATAATCCTGTAAAATAACTTAAAAATAAAACTTTTGTAAGATAACGGGTATGTACGGACGCATATTATAATATATAAAAATGGAAGTCGCAAAATCGACAATTTTGGCTATACGTGTTGATGTGATTACGTGCGATTATTTTGTTATGTTTGGTTGTTAATTAATTTCTGCTAATCATTTATATATACTAATTACCAGATGGAACACGCTGAACCCGTTAATGAAGTTAACCAATCTGAACAAAACCATGAAGATCAATTTCTGAATAGGCAAGATATCGAGAATATCGTTGCCCAAGGAATAGCCAATGCTATTCCAGCAATCCTTGCTGCTGCTCGAAATCCAGTTGAACCTCAACAAATTATTCCTAGCAAACGTACTCATGAAGACAACTTCAGTAATAGCATAAATGGAGGCGGTAACATTAATAATAATGATAATGATGTACTGCAAGCCCCAATTCTCAAAAGAATGAAAGCTGCAACGCCTGGTTGCACTTACAAGGAATTTCTTGCTTGTAAACCTGTTGAGTTCGCAGGCAATGAAGGGGCGACTGCAGCGCTGCGTTGGTTGGTTGGAGAAAACTGAGGCAGTAATCAAAATAAGTAAATGTGTCGAGGAGGATAAAGTCATGTATGCTTCTCAACTTTTTAAAGAAGAAGCATTAGAATGGTGGAATACGGTATTACAAGCCAAGGGAAGTGACATGGCCTATGCCATGAGTTGGGAAGAGTTTAAGCGTCTGGTGGAAAGAAAATTCTGCCCAAAATACGAAAAAGAGCAAATGGCTAACACATTCCTGAGCCACCGAATGGTGAATGTTGATTGCCGCGTACTTACTTCTCGCTACATTTGGGGTTTAATTAGCGAGATCCGTGATATTGTCAAAGCTGCAAGACCCCGCACGATCGATGATGCGGTGGAATTAGCCAACACTTTGACAGACGGACTGGTGCGTACGCGAGAAGAAAATAGGAAGAAGGAATTGGCTCAGAAAATTACCCAAGGATTTCGTGTGGGTAATAATAGCAATTTCAAGAAAAGAGGAACTGGGCAATCTTCCACTCCGCCGTTCTGCAGGAACTGCAGAAAGAAACATTTTGGAAAATATAATGAAACTTGCAACTTCTGCAAAGCTGTATGACATCTTGAAGAAGATTGTAGAAAGAAAACGAGGGTCTGTTATAACTGTGGAGAAGCTGGGCATTTCAAACCAGAATGCCCTAAGTTGGTCAAACCAGCAGATAACAAGGCTAAACCTACAGAAGGAACTACCAAGAAGAATGCAAGAGCCTTCCAGTTGACTACTCAGGAAGCAGAACTAATCCCTGACGTGATAACTGGTACATTCCTAGTTCATGACGTTTATGCAAAAGTATTATTTGACTCTGGTGTAAACCAAAGTTTTATAAATACTTCATTCTGCCAAGCTCTTAACCTACCCTTAACCAAACTTAGGCAAATTTTTACGGTAGAAACGGCAAATGGAAATTCTGTTAACATAGATCAGGTTTTGCGAGAAGGAAAAATAGAACTCTTAGGTCATAAATTTTCTGCAAACCTGTTACCTATGAATTTAGCCGGATTTGATGTTGTGTTAGGAATGGATTGGTTATTAACCAACCATGCTCGAATTCTCTGTGATAAAAATTCCATAGAAATTCATACACCCACAGGAGAATTAGTAGTGATTACAGGAGATAAGCCATGAAAGCCCCTGAAATTCATTTCAGTAATGAAGTTGGCCAGTTATTCAAGAAAACAAGAAATAGTGTATATGATCTCAGCTATCATTAACACTAAAGATAAGGAACTTACGGAAATTCCGGTAGTATCAGATTACCCGGATGTATTCCCAGAAGAACTACCTGGATTACCACCAAATAGGGAAGTAGAATTTAGGATTCATCTAATTCCTGGAACTACACCGATAGCTAAGGCACCTTATCGGTTAGCACGCACCGAAATGCTAGAATTGAAAAAGCAGTTAGATGAATTACTAAGTAAAGGATTCATACAACCGAGTTCATCTCCGTGGGGAGCTCCAGTGTTGTTTGTAAAGAAGAAAGATGGTTCGATGCGAATGTGTATCGATTACAAGGAATTGAATAAGGTAACAATTAAGAATCGATACCCATTACCTAGGATCGATGATCTTTTCGATCAACTTCAGGGAGCTAGATACTTTTCTAAGATAGATTTACACTCTGGATACCATCAGTTAAAAGTACCAGAAGAAGACATACCTAAAACTGCTTTCAGAACTAGGTATGGTCATTACGAGTTTACAGTCATGCCCTTCGGACTAACAAATGCTCCACAACATTTATGGACATGATGAATAGGATCTGTAAACTGTACTTGGATAAATTTGTAATTGTCTTCATCGACGATATAGTTATTTATTCCAAAAGTAAGGAGGAGCATTGTAAACACCTGCATATACTCTTAACTTTGTTAAGAAAGGAGAAGCTTTACGCCAAATTTTTGAAGGGCGAATTTTGGTTGCAGGAAGTACAATTCTTAGGACACATGGTGAACCACGAAGGTATTCACGTAGATCCATCCAAAATAGAAGCGATCACCAAATGGAAGGTCCCGCAATCCGCTATGGAAATTAGAAGTTTTCTAGGGTTAGCTGGATACTATAGGCGGTTTATTAAGGATTTTTCTAAGATAGCTGTGCCATTAACTAAGCTAACCTGTAAAGCAGTTAAGTTTGAATGGGGACCTAGGAAAGATGAGGCTTTTAAGATTTTAAATCAAAAATTAACGAACGCCCCAATTCTAGCTTTGCCAGAAGGAACAAAAGATTTTGAAGTTTACTGTGATGCTTCTAAGCTAGGATTAGGATGTGTGCTAATGCAACGCAAGAAGGTAATTGCGTATGCCTCAAGACAATTGAAAACGCACGAAGAAAACTATACAACTCATGATTTAGAGTTAGGAGCCATAATTTTCGCCCTTAAAATTTGGAGGCATTATCTGTATGGAAGTACGTTTACTATCTATACGGATCACAAGAGTTTAAGGTACGTATTTGGGCAGAAATAATTGAACATGAGACAAAGAAGATGGATGGAAATTCTAAGTGACTACGACTATGATATTCAATATCACGAAGGAAAAGGAAACGTAGTTGCAGATGCCTTAAGTCGTAAGTATCATGAAAAGCAAAAGCGAGTTCGTGCTCTCAGATTAAATCTACAGTTAGATTTAATGGAACAATTGAAAAATATTCAGGAAACAGCAATCAAGTATGATGCTGAAGGAATGAAAGGAAGAATAAAAGAATTAGAGCAAGGAAGTGATGGAATTTGGAGATTCCACAAGAAAATGATATGGGTACCTAAGCAAGGAGAATTAAGAAATAATATTTTAGAGGAAGCCCATAAATCTAGGTATACCATGCACCCTGGTAATAATAAGATGTACCAAGATTTAAGAAATAATTTCTGGTGGATAGGAATGAAGAAGGACATAGCTAGATACGTTTCTAAGTGTCTAACTTGTTCACAATTTAAGGCAGAACACCAGAAACCTTCAGGGTTACTCCAACAATTAGAAATGCCTATTTGGAAATGGGAACTAATAACCATGGACTTTGTTACTAAGTTACCCAAAACCAGAAAAGGTAATTATGCGATTTGGGTAATTGTGGATCGATTAACCAAATATGCTCATTTTCTACTCATGAAAGAAACCTTTAGCATGGAAAGGTTAGCAAAGCTATACGTAGACGAAATAGTATCCTTACATGGAGTTCCACTCTCTATTGTATCGGATAGGGATAGTCGTTTCACTTTACATTCCTGGACAAGTTTCCAAGAAGCCATGGGGACACGATTAAATTTAAGCACTGCATATCATCCTCAAACAGACGGACAAAGTGAAAGGACGATCCAAACCCTGGAAGACATGCTCAGGGCATGTGTGATAGATTTTGGTGGAAATTGGGATGACCACCTACCCTTAATTGAATTCTCCTATAACAATAGTTATCATTCAAGCATTGAAGCTGCCCCGTTTGAAGCACTGTATGGACGAAAGTGTAGAACTCCAGTTTGCTGGGCAGAAATAGGAGAAAGTCAATTATCAGGTCCTGAAATAGTGCAAGAGACCACCGACAAGATCACTCAAGTCAAGGAAAGACTGAAAATGGCTCGAGATAGCCAGAAGAGTTATGCCGACAATCGACGCAAGCCACTGAAATTTCAAGTCAGAGATAAGGTACTCTTGAAAGTTTCTCCTTGGAAAGGAGTAGTTCGATTCGAGAAGAAGGGAAAGCTAAGTCCAAGGTACGTAGGACCATTCCCAATAATCCAACGCATAGGACCAGTTGCCTATCGCTTACAACTACCAGAAGAGTTAGCTGGGGTACATGACGTATTTCATATATCCAATCTTAAGAAATGTCTATCTGACGAATCCCTAGTAGTACCTCTTCAAGACATAGAGGTAAATAAAATCTAAAGTTCGTAGAGAAACCGCTTCAAATAGAAGACAGAAAGGTCAAGTTTCTCAAACACAAAAGACTAGTACTGGTCAAAGTCAAGTGGGATTCAAAAAGAGGACCCGAATACACTTGGGACCTGGAATCCAAAATGAAGCGAAAGTATCCTCACTTATTTCGGTAAATCTCGAGGACGAGATTTTAAATAAGGTGGGGAGGATGTAAGGACCTTCAAAAAAAGTCCCAAAACGACCCATAAGTGAAAACCCGGACCCCTGAAACCCTAACGTGCATGAAAAACCAAGAAAACAAAGTTTTTGGTTTTCACGCGGGCCGTGTAAGACCTAAGGGCTGTCTACGCGGGCCGCGACAACTCATAAAATCTCCGGTTCAATGAACATGCCATGTGGCAGGCCTACCGATGACACGCTAGCCCTAGTCTATGACTAGGAGGCCCTCGCGGGCCGCGTAAGATCAAGAGGGGGCTTACACGGGCCGCGTAAACCCCATTTTCAGCTATAAATTGATCCGATCATGAGCAGTTCAGCTGTGTCGAAAACTTTTCTCAAAAACGAAGTTCTACTGCTCAAAATCATAATTTCCATTAGGGAGGCGCAGCTACGATACAGGGTATTAACTCGATCGCTGCTACGATTCAATGTCCGATCGATTGAAACTATCCAATGGATGTTT
>JARYGA010057322.1:0-40749 GCA_030545235.1 Helianthus tuberosus
ACAACCCGTTTGGATTCCAAGAAAATCCTCGTCCCAAGCCCAATCGGATGCACGAGATCAAGAGTTGGAGGACTTTCTAGATGATTCTCCAAACCGGCCTGAATTCGGAAGAGATGCCGCAAAAAGGCGCGCTCTAAAATCAAGATCGGATACGGCATCGCCTTCGGTTGGGAGTTCGGGCTCGCGTAGGGGACTATACAACGATCAGTTGGATGACATTGCAACCAAGTTAGATACATTCAACGTATTCCAACAACAAAGGGCAGAAATTCGGAAGAGCAAAGAAGCTAGGGATGCTCTGAAACAAAGACGATATGATATGAAATTTCTAGCCCAGCACATCGATCATCTATCGGGTAAAGAGTTGGAACTAATGTTGGAGACGAGAGAAGAGATAAAGAAAAAATATAAGCGCTAGGAAATTTTTTATGTAATTTTCTTTATTTAAAAATCATTAAAAATTTTAAATTTTTTTGTTTTAAAAATTATAAAATAGCCGTTTGGGCTGGCCACGCCCCAAACCCCCCGCCCCACCATACCGTCTTCAATGTGGGTCAGCCCAGCAAAGCCCACCCAAGCCACGTGTCGGGCCACGCCCCAAACCCCTGCCCCACCATACTCCACGGTCTGGCTTTCTTTCTATAACAAATGATCATGTCATTTGATGTGAAATTCCCACCCATACATCTAACTCTCTTAATGTCTTTTCTGAATTTTGTTTTAACACTTTCGTGAAAATCCCTTAAACATCTACTAGCCTGATTTTTGGATTTTAGAAGAAATATCCAGACGGCTCTACTATAATCATCAACTATGGTTAAAAAATAATTTGCCTCGGTGAGAGGCTATGGGGTATTTTCCCCAAATATCACAATGCAACAAATCAAAACATACATTTTTTCTAACAATGCTCGAAAAGGGAAGTGTAGTGTGTTGGCCTAGTAACAAGAATCATACAATATATTAAAAGAAACATTCTTAAGAAACTAATCCCATTCAGTTTTTCATCGAAAGTGTGTTCCAACCTTCCTTGATCTTTAAACTTCAAAAACCAATCAACACATGACAACACACACATTCATCTTTCCCACAATACCTTCCTTGATCTTTAAACTTCAAAAACCCTACAAATAAACCCTCACCATTTCATCTCTTCTTCCATCTATATATTCTTCCGGCAACATTTTCTCCTCCGTCTCCATCGCTGCTAATGGAGAAAAAAATCATCTGTTTCCTCTTCTTCTACATGATGTTTTTCAAATGTTTGTTCGCTCACATGGCACCTTCTCCCGCTCCATCTTCACTCAAGCAAGATGAAATCTGCAAAGCCCCGAGGAGTACCAACACTAGTATGCTTTGCTCATAACACATTCTCTTTCTCTAACTATCTTTAAGTTTAATTTACTATCATTTTGCTGGTTTCCATGCATGCTTGCTAATTGCAGGTGATGATGGTCTCTTTACCTTCCAAGAATTCTACCCAATTGAGTGTAGTAGAGACAATTCCTGCACAAGAATATGCTCTCAGTTCAATGAGCCAGAAGACATCATGAGAACATCAGCTTGTGTCGACAACATTTGCATTTGTTGTTACTGGCCGAAGATGTCTACCACCATGAGCCCGCACTTTGTTCTCTTCTTTTTCGTTATCGCTATCATTGGCGCCATTGTCACTATCTGCTCGAACCAGTCTAGAGAAGTTGATTAGTTTAAGGTTTACTGGTATGGTACTTCTACATATATAGTATAGTTTATTCTCAGCTCCAAATGTTGCTCATTTGACTCAAATACTCTACCGCTTTTATTGATCATATATGTATATATTGCAGTAAATATTTACTGTGTTTGTGTATTTATGTACTAGTGCTGTAAACGAGATGAGCCGAACAGAACTAGGGCGCGCTCAGACTCGGCTCGTTTAAAAATCGAATCGAGCTGAGCCGGCTCATTTTTCTTAACGAGCTGGAAAGTTGGGCTCGGGTTTGGCTCGTCAAAAGCTTGAGCCAGCTCATGGCTCGTCAAGCCGGCTTGTTTGTTTAAAAAATTATATTTTTTGTATTTTTTTTTACACATAATGAGATACATAAAAACAAAAAAACAATAAACAAAACATTATTTAGGCTAATAGAATAGTAATTTTAGGCAAACTATAAATAAAACAAACTAGAAAAGATTATAACTTAACCATCAATATTACTAATTAAGACTATAACTTAACAATCTATTTATTTCCATAAAAAATAACCATGCTACTAATTAAACAACATTTCTTAAATATTAGGATACACACGCACACACATATATAATTTAGGGTTTAATTTAAACAAGCAAACCGAGCGAGCCACGAATCTAACCTACCTTGGCTCGGGCTCGGCTCGTTTACAAGCCGAGCCGAGCGAGCTCGTTTAAAACCGATCTAACTTCGAACCGAGCTTTTTTCGAACTTTTTTCGAGCGAGCCTTGAGCCACCGGTTTTTTGAACGGCCCTATTATTAACTTAGTTAGGATTAGGATACAATGTTTTCGTTCACTTCATATTAGCATAGTCACTAAAACATGATAACTAGGGCAATATTTTAAAGGGAAAATCACAGATTTGTACATTGCCCGGATATAAAAGGGAAAATGAACATATGAAGCGTCTAACGCTAGACGCTACACGGAAAACCAAGAACATGTAACGTCTAAACCAGACGTTACAACTTCTCCAATTTTCAGCTAGTGGTATTTTGACATGTGTGTTGGTTAAAAAAGGTAGCGTCTAGTAGAAGTTTCATCCGGTAGCGCCTATTAGACGTTTCTTGCATATGTGGTGTTGGTTTTCTATTGGTTAAAAAAGGTAGTGTCTGCTAGACATTTCGACAAAAAACATGTGTTTTTGTTTTTACAATTTTAATGGCTATTATGTGTACTTATATCACGTTTGTAAAATTTGCTAGATTTGAGATTTTCTTGGTGTGTAATCTGTAATCCTATGAGCTTTGATGTTAATAATTGTAAAATTACCGAGTCCAACAATTTATATAAATACAACAGAATAATGAGCTCAACAAAATATATGCATACAAGAACATAACTTTTTCAAAGGCAGAATGATATAAAATTAATAAGATAAATCAAGCAAATAAAATGAGCATGTATTATTGTATTAATAAAGAGAAAATCAACACTAAAATTACGCCAACGGAGAAATAACTTTTTTTGAATAAAATTCACTGATAGCATTACTTAAATCATGACACTGACGTGAAAAAAGTTTTAAAAACAAGGGCAAAATTGATATTTGGGGAATGTCAAAAGTAAAGATTTTACCATTTTTGTAGAGAATAAATAAAAGGAGCTGCTATGTTGCTAAGCCTTCTATAGCAACTAGTTGAGTTGATGGAGGTAGCTGGCTCGTGTTTTTTCTTTGGTGTTGTCATCCGTAAAAGGAATTGTATGTTGATTTAATTTTATTAGGATAAATCGTGTTTTAGTGTCTTAACCAGTTGAGTACAGTGGCGGAGTCAGAAAATTTTTTCTGTGGTGTCGTTTTTTTCTCGATATCCGGATTTGAAATAACTCGGAGTCCAAATTTTCGGATCGGGTTGGGTCGAGTCGGGTCGAATTACATAATAAAAATCAATATCATAATAAAAGTCTCATGTCATTGAAATAACACAAAATAAAAATACAAAGTCATTTACAATATATAAATAAACTACATTTTATAGTTGCTCCCTCCGTGTTTTCATATTTTGAAAATGACTCATAACGTCTTCAATCGCAACTTTCGCAAAGAACTCTTTTTCAATATAACAAATGCAAGCATCAATCGAATCCTCATCACCCATCCAATTTCGTAAATCCATCTTCACATGCTTCATAGCAGAAAAAGATCTCTCAACACTTGTCGTGGATTAGGGTTCAGAATTCGGTGTAAATCAATAAAATACATATTAGTAGGGCTGTAAACGAACCGAACGAACACGAACACGAACACGAACAAGGCCATGTTCGTGTTCGTTCATTAAGGAAATTAATATGTTTGCAAACTGTTCACGAACGTATACCGAACATAAGTTTATGTTCATGTTCGTTCGTTAAGGAAATTCAGTTGTTCACGAACAGTTCGTGAACACTGGTCTCGAACACAAACGAACGCAGGCAAACACAAACGAATGCAAGCAAATAAAAAAAAAACGCAAACGAACGTTTAACTTGAAAAAAAAAATATTGTTATCCTTAAACATTAGATATAAGTAGTTAAATACGACCATCAAATGATAAATCAAAACACAAGAAGTCTAATACACCACCAAACGATGAATCAACTTTAACTAACTTAGACATAATTATCCCCCAAAATGTTATGGCATGTCCAAATTTTAGCTAACTTATAAAAAAATAGGGTTTCAAGTTTTCGATATGTTTAGATAAAAGGTTTGAGTGAAATGCAAGTTTTGTCCTTTATCTTTAGGCCATTTTGCAAGTTTTGTCCTTTATGTTTAAATTTGACGAGTTTTGTCCTTTATGTTTAAAAATCAAGCACGTTTTAACCTTTGGGCCTTAAAAATCAAGCACGTTTTGTCCTTTATGTTTAAAAATCAAGCACGTTTTGTCCTTTATGTTTAAAAAATCAAGCACGTTTTGTCCTTAAAAATCAAGCACGTTTTGCCCCAAAGGGTAAAACGTGCTTGATTTTTAAACATAAAGGACAAAACTCGTCAAATTTAAACATAAAGGACAAAACTTGCAAAATGGCCTAAAGATAAAGGACAAAACTTGCAATTCACTCTAAAAGGTTTATTATTTATTATTTTTTAATATAATCAAGCGAACATGGACGAACGTAACCGAACATGTTACCGAACGTTCACGAACGCAGTCGAACGAACGAGGCCTATGTTCGTGTTCGTTCGCTAAGCTAACCGAACGAAATTTTTTGTTCGTGTTCGTTCGTTAAGCTAATCGAACGAACATAAACGAACTTCCCATCGAACGGTTCACGAACTGTTCACTGAACGTTCAGTTCGTTTACAGCCCTACATATAAGTATATAACACCAAATAATTGAGATTAGGGAATTGCTATTTGTTATGCACTCATACGAATATGCCATCTTCACACTCCAATCTTGATCTATAAATTATAATATATACATCTTCACACTGCAATCCGGCGATCTGAGGTGATTTTCGGCGACCTGAGATGATGTCCGGCCATATGAGGTGGTGTCGATGAGTACAAATATGTCTTCGCTCCATCTTTCCGTTCCAAACGGCGGCATCTTCAGCGCCGACGACGGTGGACGGTGCCGATGACGTCATCTCCGGTTTCAACCTTGGTTGTTGATTGTTGCGACGGTGACCGATTGCATGTGGTTACTTCTAATTTTTTGTCATTAGTTATTTCTTGGCTGTGATAGTTGAAAACATCTTCCGACAATTGATGAGGTTGGCGTGGCAAGGATGGTGGAGGGTAGGTTTTGACCTGCAACCCATCTTGCAGCCATGGTTTTGGAAACTTTGAGCCAAACCCTGGTTTTAAGATCCACGGTGTTTTTGATCTTTGTTGTTGGTTTTTATATTTGGTCGATGATGATAAGTATTAACTTATCTGAGACATCCATGAGTCCTGATTTTGGTTGACTTTGTTGTTAAGATTCGTGAATTTCGTAAAACCGAAATCGGGTCGGGTTGGAGGTGGGTCGGACTGAAAAGGATTTTAGCCGGAAAAAATGGTGGGGTGTTGTTGGCTGGGTTTGCTTTTTCTTCTTTATATCTGTAGTAGAAGATGTTTGGCTTTTATTCTTTTTCTTTATATTTGTAAAAGATATTTGGCTGTTATTTAAGTTCTTTCCACGGAAATAACTCCTTATATCTGTACAAGGAGGAATATTTGTAATTTTTTCAAATATTCTTGGGCTTTTCTTCATCGAGGTCTGGGTAGAGGCATTTGAGCAGGGTTTGTAAAAGGGTTTCTTATTAGTCATTTGTTATTTTCCATCCATGTACATAAAAAAACAGATTAATAATTTCCGTTTAAAAAAATATTTTAGTTTAATATATAATTTTAGTAGAATTTTGATATACAGGAGGAAATTAAATTCATGTCTTTTTTACCCAAAGATTCTTGAAAAACTTTTCTTAAAAGTCAAGAATTAAAAGAAAGGAATCTTGAACAGATCAATAAAACACATAAACATGTGAATTGCAAAGATGCAATGACTATGATACAACTCCGATGATGATTCGATTAAGCGTGATTGTGTTATGACTTGTAATGTAAAACGCATATGGTATCAAACCAAAAATGTTTCGGTTTAGCGCCGCAACGCGCGCGGTGTATAAAACTAGTTTTATTAATAATACTATTTCCATTATATAGTCCTGCACGTGTTATAGTTTTTTTTTCTTTTTTGAACGGTGAACTTCCTTACCAAACTATCTAAATCGGAAAGCCTCGTATTACCCCACTTTGGTCAGACTATGTTGTCTTAACCGGGCCTACGCTGACTTCAAAGTTTGGCTTTTTTGGGCGTTCTCCGTGAAACCATACCGCCGACTGTCACTTGACAGCCGTTGTGCCACCACAAGAGCAGAACTCTCTGGCGTAACACACGGTGGGACGAAAACTCGGTTGGGCTCGGGAATCGAACTGACAACCTCACACAAGGCCTAGTCTAAATTCTTCATTGCCTATATCCACCCTAATATGACACAAGTGGGAATTACACTTCATCTTGATAATTATATTATTACACTTTAGTAGTAAAATTACAAATAAAAAATGAATTAATGGTAAGTTTATTGTTATGTGACAATGTGATATGAAGGTTACAGGTTTGAGTCATACAAACCTTAGAAACCTATGTTGACTTGGCACCTTTGGACTTCACGTGTGCAAGAGGCTCGTACACTAAGATTTGTCCTAACAAAATTGTTTAGAATAACAAAATATAATACGCCCATTCATTTCATACTTTCTAGATGATTTCATAGTTCTCATTTGAAACAAAGATCCTATGAGTTTCCTAGGTAAAACTTGACTCCGTTAATAACCCCTAGCACAAAACAACTAAAACATATAAATGTAATTATGGATTAACAATTAAAACATGCTATTATTTTATATAGAAATAGATATTTTTTTAAAATATGAATTGTTATTATATTTGAAGATGAAAAGAAAAATGTTGAATGGTAATTCTTAAAAATAGTGTAATTCAATTCATAGTGTAATTGATTCGAGATATAATAACAGATTGATAATCGTCGAGTGATTGATTTGTTCTTATATTTCAAGAAGAAATCATGTACAAAGATGTTATGGGAATTTATACTAAAATGGTGTCTTGAAGCCGGTTAAGAAGTGTGGATGTTTAGATGGAGGTGGAGCTAACAAGGGATAGTGCCATAGTGGGTCATAGTCTAGTGAACGACAATCTTCAAGATCACCCATTGTACAAGTAGGCCGTTAAAAGTGGCGGATTCAGAAATTTTTTTCATCGGGTTCCTTTTGGTAGATTCTCACTAATTTTTTCTAAATCATACAAGGTTTACACTAATTTTTTCTATTTTTTGCCAAACCGAGGGGTTCCTGGGAACCACCAAAACACCACTGGATCCGCCCCTAGTTCAAACCGCTCGCCACTCGTCGCTCGCTCGACACTCGTTCGGAAATTGCTCTGAAAATACTCGTTCGATTTGACGCTCGGTTGTAAACGAGCCGCTCTGGTCGGTTCGGTTTGTAAACAAGCCAGCATGAGCAAAGGTCCGCTCGGCTCGAATTATTATTTTCAATTAGTATACATATACATATACATATACATATACACATATCTATTATATATAATAAACATAAAGATTTGGGCTGATTATTACTTTCTCGTGGAAGGACAGCCCATTCTCGCTTTCATATCCCAATTAATCTCACTGAAGATTCCATGTGTCATATTAAACCAAATAGTGACATCGCGAAATTATTAAAGGAAACTCAATTGATCATATGGGACGAAGCACCGATGGTCCATAAACATGCCTTTGAAGCTTTAGATAGGACGATGTGTGACGTATTTTCTGATGGTAGGAGTCTTCGTTCTGATGTTCCGTTTGGAGGGAAAGTTTTTGTATTCGGCGGTGACTTTAGACAAATCCTACCAGTTATTCCTAATGGTACTAGACAACAAATAGTTTGTGCTTCTTTAAGCTCTTCATATATATGGTCAAAGTGCAAACTGTTAAGGTTGACTAAAAACATGCGCCTAACAATTGGAGCTGAAAATTCTGATATGGACTCTATCAGAGATTTTGCGAAATGGCTGCTTGATATTGGTGAAGGTAAGTTGGGAGATGATAACGATGGTGAAGCAATTATTCAGATACCAGATGATCTATTAATCACCGATAATTCTGATCCAATACAAAGCTTAATTGATTTCGTCTACCCTTCAATTATGGAACAATTTCGGAATCCTGGTTTTTTTTCTGAGCGAGCAATTCTAGCACCAAAAAATGATGTAGTTCATGAAATTAACGATCGATTGCTTTCGTTATTTCCAGGTGATGCTAAATAGTATTTGAGTTCCGATAGCATATGTCAAACTGAACAAATGCTTGATTCATTTCAAGAAGGTTTATACTCAACAGAAAATTTGAATGCTCTTAAGATATCTGGCTTGCCTAATCATAGATTAGTTCTTAAAGTTGGTGTTCCTGTCATGCTTCTACGAAACATCGATCAACAAAAAGGTTTATGTAACGGTACAAGGCTAAAAATTACTTTTCTAGGCAAACGAGTAATAGAAGCTGAAGTAATATCTGGCGGTAATATCGGCACAAGAGTTTTTATTCCAAGGCTTAATATGATTCCGTCCGACAAAAAAATACCATTCGAATTCCAACGAAGACAATTTCCTTTATCAGTTTGTTTTGCCATGACAATTAACAAGAGTCAAGGACAATCATTATCAAAAGTTGGTCTGTATTTGAAAGATCCTGTGTTCACTCATGGTCAGTTGTACGTTGCATTATCAAGGGTCAAGACAAGAGAAGGAGTTAAAATATTGATATTCGATGCCGATGGAAGACCAACAAATAAGACGTCTAATGTCGTATATAAAGAAGTCTTTGGTAGCTTATAATGTAAACTGTTGCTTTTTGATTTCATATAACATGTAACTTATTTTTTATCATGTTATTTAAGTATGTATTGCTTATAAATAATAGGTGACATGTATAACTTTCTCCAGCCCGGGAAGCATTTCCCGGGTGATAACCTAGTAAACAAATATATACACACATATATATATATACAAATATAAATTATACGTATATGTATACACACACCTCTATATATACACACACATACCTATATACTTAAATATAAATTAAATTTAAAGTTTTATATATACCACTCTATTAGATTTTGGTCAACTATATATAGGGATGGCAATGGGTCGGGTTCGGGTCGGGTATTGGTAATCTCATACCCATACCCGGTTGTAAAATCGTGTCCCATACCCGGCCCAATACCCGTCGGGTATCGGGTATACCCACGGGTATCGGGTATACCCATTAGTTTGTTAAAAGACATGTGTTGGGATTTCCAAATACATTTCTTTACTATTATAATTATTATATAATTTTATTTATATAACAACTATTATAAATAAAAAATGTACATTACATACATATAAGTTATATCATAAATTAATAATAACATTATAATATTTATACACTTACATGTATATACTTCACAACATATAAAATATAAATACTATTATCAAATACATATACAAAAAAGAAAATTTATTTTTTCACATTATGAACATACTAAAATATATCACTAATAGACAAAGGTTAATGAAAAATAAAAATATAGATTAAAAAATTCGGGTATATAGTTCGGGTAAACGGGTATGTGGTTTCGGGTAATCGGGTCGGGTATCACCTAATCCCATACCCGACCCATACCCACGAAAATTTTTAAAACTAATCCCATACCCGGCCCAATACCCGTCGGGTATCGGGTATACCCGTCCCATTTGTGTCGGGTTTCGGGTATACCCGTCGGGCTCGGGTATTTTTGCCATCCCTAACTATATATAAATTTACAACTATATCTATATGTACTAGCCCAATTACGCCAATAAAAAAATTAATATCAAATCTAAAAGTTAAACCCTAAACTGATATACGACGGTCTGCTCACCGGCTCAATGTTTCGTGTCGTTACCCTAAGTCGATCGTCTCCTACTTTCAACGTAATTGTTTGTGCAATATAATCATCGCCTCGTTGGCCACAACATTGTTATTCATAAGAAAAATATTATGCCATGAAATGTGTGTTTTTTAAGACATAAAAACTTAAGACCCAACATTGTCACTATCTCTCTTAGGAAATTTAAATCGGGTGACACGGTTGTCAAAATCGCTCGAAGTTCGCTTGACGCTCGCTCGAAATATTTACTGCTAAGAAAATGCTCGCTTGATTTGATGCTCGATTTTAAATGAGCCGCTCCGCTCGGTTCGGTTTGTAAACGAACCAAGCACGAGCAAAGGTCCCCTCAGTTCGGCTCGACTCGTAAACAACCCTATGTACAAGGAACATAAACTAGTAGATTGTAAATGGACCTACAAGATTAAAGGAGAATTGGGCAGTGGCGGCCCTCGGTTCAAGGCCAGGTTTAGGGGTGTTCTTTGGGTTTTCCTTTCTAGTTTCGGGTTGGGTTATTTGGGTTCGGGTCAGGTTTTGGGTTTAAATGTGAAATGAAAATATATGTTTTTTTACAAAATACCATCAAACTTCATATTGCTACTAAAAACATATTATCAAAATTCATACAACATTTGACAATATGATGTTTTATAATCTTCAAAAGTCCCAAAACTTAATGTTCCAAACAACATTTGACAATATGATGGTATAATCTTCGTGTTTTTTTTTTCGGGTCAGGTTGTTTGGGGTTTTGGTTGGGAAAAATTGACCCAATAACCTACTCATATAAGGTTCGGATTGGTGGGGTTTGGGTGGCTTTGAATTCGAGTCGGGATTTGGGTTTTTGATAATAAAAAAAAGGACAGCCTTAGACATGGTTGCCAAGGGATTCACTCAAAAGAGTGTTGTTAGCTTTGACTACCTCTAAGAGTCTAAGAGATTAAAACTGCAAAAGAGTTATTGATAGATTATACTTTGTTAGCTGTTGGTGGCTGCAAAAAAGTATACTTTATAAACACAAATTCAAAGTTAGCAAACTTCCCCCCTCTCTGCTTCATAGATTATACTTTGTTTTTACAAAGTTCATAAAACAAATTATAAAGAAAGCAAAAATCCATCAAGTTTATAAAACAAAGTTTAACGGAAGCTAACATCCAACACAAATAACTAAACACACCAAACAGTACTTTTTAAACATAATTAACACACAATAGTGACAATGCAATACAAAATAGTAGCTAACATCAACCGTTTCACACATCTGAAAACATAAAGTACCCTTCAATCTCCAAGGAAATCAAAGGTAAAACACAAACCAAACCAAACCGACATTGACTACAGGCGACGACACCGGTAGATTTCATCCAAGGTTTTATTCGACACACAAACAAAGAAAACACACTGAAAAAGAACGAAATGCATTAGATTCACGCACAAACCCCTTTGCCAATCCATTTTAGAAAGGATGTTTAATATGCGTATAGGCACTTCGACCCATCTCAAGGCTGTGGATTTAGATGAAGAACATAGAATCCTTGAGGTTTTGATCAAGATTGTAGAAGGCCCGATCAAACGAACTTGAAGGTGGAGCAGAACCAGAGTCTTCCATTTGCTTTACCTCCTCTTGAAACATCCGACCTCTGTACGCCAAAAGATCCGCATAGTACACAGGTGTCACCAACGATACGGGTTTAGTGCAACGTGCGAAAACAAAGCATAAGTCGTAAGTCAGCCTCTGAATCTCATTGGATGAAAACCCGATCTCATCCCAAATCACCGTGTAGTGTGTTGGCTTACTCGTTCCAATGCCTCCGAAATGGCTACAAAGGTAGAAATCGAAGTTGGAAGTATGGACGATGTTCGTGTCCACGACTGTTCCCGGAGGCACGTTCCCGATCTCGTTCTCATTGTTCAGAAACAAGCGAGTCGTGTGACGTTTCTGAGCCACAACGAATGTGACAAACGGACGGTAGTGTTCGGTGTAAATGGCTTTCTTCATATCAACCATTTCTTTATTCAGAACCATCTCAAACTGGTCGTCACTAACACCGTCACGGTACACCACAATCTTGTTCGGTTTCACTTTGTTGATTTTAGCGTAAGTGTTGATCAGGTCCAAACACACGCTCCCGAAATTAACAATCTCCTCTTTACGATGCCCTTGTGGCCACACACGAGCGACATAACGAGTCGCACCACGGTCCACCGAGGCAACAACTGCTGCAATAGATGGAGACTCGGCGTTCATTGGAGCCGGGTGATTGACATCTGCTCCAATAAACATATAACGATCATCTTTATTGAAATGAGGAAACGGCTCAACAAGCTGCACATTGCAACCTTCTAACTTCGCGTTAATCTTCAAACCTAGGTTCGCAAGAAACTGATCATTTGATTTGTTAGCGTTTTGAGATAAACAGCACTGAGTCATTACACCGATTTCGGTCTCTGACACCAATTTGAGAGACTTGTACCCGTCATGTCTCTCGGGCATCACACAAAAGATCATTTGCAACCTTCCGTTATCATACTTTCCACACTCCTCCACAAGCCATTTAAGAAGACCACGAACCGTATTAACATCAGATAACTCCCTCATGTTGGTGTTATACACATAAAGAGGTTCTGCCATTCGTACGCCTAAACTTGTGCACCGCTTCATCAATTTTGGAATGAAGGAATCGGCATTTAGCCAATCCCGATGCCGTTGACTGAAATCTATCAATGCCCACCGCTCAAGTGATTTTCCGGTGACTAAAGTTCTGCCTTGAAGAAGGTTATAGTGGCACTTCTGTTTGTCGACCATTATGACGTTGGGTTTACCATTGGAGCCACCGAGCTTCAGTCTAGGTGGTTCCATCACACGTCCATTAACCTCTGTCATATTCATACCGACACCAACTTCAAAGTTTTGAATCACCTCCGCACTGCAAATGTGAACCAACAACATTAGAATTAGAAGTAGCCCATTTACGTATAAATGAGTGGATAAGAGTTATGTTTTATCTATAAAAAGAAACGATGTTGAATGAGTCTTAACATGTCAAAAATCAACAAAATGTCTTTGTAAAGCATAAAACTTCGTAAATCACTTTATTCGAAGAATTTAAAAAATATATCACAAAAAATATACGTTTGGTAAGATACTAGACACACTACTAAAATATGGAAAAACAAGTGACAATATTTGACCCGTAATTAAAATTACCATTTAGTTTTATTTCTATAGGGAAAATGCGTCAAACATGCAAAACAGTTCGAAAATAAACAGAATGTGTTAACTTAAAGCATAATAGCTCAAAAATAATTTATTCAAAAATTACAAAAAATCAAATATCACAGCAACATAAAAGCTTAACTAAAATCTCACAGAAGCATAAAAGTTCCTAACTAACTTATTCAAGAAAACTAAAATATAACAGAAATAATACAAGTTCGGCAATATATTAGACACGCTACTTATGCTTCTAAAAATGATCATAGTTTAAGCAAAAAAAAAAAAAAACATTCCAGGCGAGACACCTTTCAACACGTATCTAAATTACCCATTTTAGTTAGACACTACTTAAATTTGTAATAATGATAATATTTAAACAAAAAGCATTCCAGATGAACTCAATCTGACCGTTTCGACCCGTATAAAATGCTACCACATGTTGTTTGACCCACAAATTTTGCCATGTTTATTAAAACAGCAAACGTAAACGCACATATAACATAAAAATTTTGAAAGAACAGCTACATACCCATGCGTGTCGGTTCCATACTCTTCATGAACAATACCACATATCTCCTTCCTCCTAACATCCGGTGGAAGAAGAGACAGTTCTTTTAGCCTCCTAGCAGCTTCCTTACCCAACTGCTCTTTGGGAAACCTTCTATCTTCATCCAACACACAAAACTCCATTGGAACAAGGTTCGGCTTTTTTTCGGTCCCCAATTCCAAACACGGGATACCCTTGTGCATTATTTCCTTACCCCACTTTTCTCTAAAGTAATCTGTCAGCATGACAACTTGTGGCGCGTTATTCCCTTCAAGATCTTCTTGAACAAAGGAAATGTCCTTCGTAAGTTTCTCAGACAAACCAAACACGGTGTACCTTTGCTTTGTACGGCGATGGGTCACCGTCACCTTCAATCTTTTCAACGCCGCCATAACCTTGTTCCTATTCCTTATAATGTCATTGACTTGTTGTATCTCCCTGAGATGTTCTTTAAGGAAATCAAGAACAGGCATCCGTTTACGAAACGGCATAACAGAATAATCCGTACACATTATCAACCCGTTGGAAGTGACCTTTAGGCTCTGTTGAGATCCTCTATACGCAGCAACACCACAACGAAGATCGTCTTCCCTTCGGGGAACTCGCGGGTACATACCCCGCCCAACCGAAACCTTTTCCCGGAAAAGATTTGCCTTCATTACGACATCTAGAGCCTGCAGGACTTCACGAGGTACGTGTATAGCATTCCCGTTCAAGAAATCCTGTAGCTTTGAAAGCTTTAGCTCGTTTCCGAACTTGATGGTGCACACGTAAGACCGACCGCCTACTTGAACACCGTAAGCTCCCGCTTGCAACACGACTGCACTGAAAATATTCTTTTCACCGTCATAACCAGTCTGGAGTAGCGGAATCCGATCGGGATATTCAGAACATAATTTCTCTTGGATCTGTCGTAAGGATGATTTCGGAATCGATTTTTTCAAAGCTCGAGTAGAAGACGATGCTTCTTGTTCAACCGCGTGTTTGATGTCTATGTCGTAGCGTAGTATAGTGTTTGATGGATCAAACTTGACAGGAAAATGATTTACCAGAAGCTTCACCGATCTCATTGCGAGTGTACCGCGGTCCGGACGCTTAATTGGTAGAAAAGCATTTGTTACATCATCTTTTGAGTGGTCTGTAACACCAAGAGTTGATAATTTTGAACTGACTTCTTGAACCTGACGATCTGGAAACAGAGAACAAACACAGCTTCAATATTGATTGAAGGCACTAAATAAATCAAAAATAACTTCAAAAAACACAATTTCAAAATTTGATGAGAAAAATTAAATTAAATCAACGCAATAAATTTAAAATTGATTGAAAAACAAAATCAACACAATTCATAAAGTGATTGAAAAAACTAAACTAACACAGTTTCAACAAAAATCGAAAAAAAAAACTATATTAACAGAACTTCAATATGAATCAAAAAAAGCAAATTAACACAATTTCAAAATTGATTGATAAAAAAACAAAATTAACACAATTTCAAAATTGATTGATAAAAAAACAAAATTAAGTAATTAACACATTTCAAAAATGATCTAATAAACTAAACTGATTGAAAGACAGTTTAAAATAATGAAATTAACCTAACTTCACATAATGTATTAACCTAACTAAAAACTAACAAATCAAACAAAAATATCCACTTATTTAAACACAATCAAGCAACAATATAGAAACAAACTGTAAAGTGATGAGTTATACCATTCCGGTTCTGAGTTAGGGTTTGTGTTTGGGCCACAGCCGGTTGACCAGACGCAACACGACTCCACGCGTTGACTTCCGGCACTCGATCAGCATTCTGCCTAGGGTTAGCCGGAGTCTGTTGACTTTGCTGACCACGGCCGAGACCACTTCCGATCCCACCGGATTCTCGACCCCTGCCTCTACCTCTACCGCCTCCATAATTTTCCTGATACTGTCCCTGCTGTTGATTACTGTATTGTTGCGAATAATTTCCGTTTCGTCCACCGCGATGATAACCACCACCACCACCGCGGCCATCGCCTCCTCTGCCGCCATTACCCCGGCCACCACCGCGGTAACCACCGTCATTTCCGCCGCGATTGTAGTTGTTGTTTCGATCCATTGTGAATTTGTGATTGTGAATTTTTTGGATTGTGAATGTTGGTGAGTGAAGCGTCTGACTGTGGGTTTACTTATAAGTGAGTATTGGTAACTGTGGTTAAGTGGGAGAAATGACCATATTGCCCTTTTGGCTTGGTCTCCAAGCTAATGTAGGACATATTTGAAGTCTAGAATGTTCGGTGAAACTGATAGGGAAAATAAACCGTGTGGGTCCGGTTTCGCTTGTTCTTTATGCCCTTTTGGTGGTCACCAAGCTAAGGTAGTACATATTTTAAGTCTAGAATGTTCGTTGAAACTGAGACTGGTGGGTATGGGGTCGGCTGAGGCCCGGCTAGGACAGGCGCCGGTCCCCCACACCGCCCCCGGGCTCGGCTCGTCAAGACCGACTCCCCACAGTCGGATGAGACGGGCCTCTTTTTGAATCTTTTAGCAGTTACAACGGCTCTATTTAATAAAAAAAACATTTTTTAATTCAAATAAATACCCTCTATCTCATCCATTTTTATACAATATTCTCCTATTCTTCTCCCATTCTCATCCATTTTTATAAAAAAACACTCCCTATTTTTTATACCATTTTCTCTAATCATGCATCCATTCAACCCGAACAACCCCAACCCGAACAATCCCAACCCGAACCAACCTAACTTTTTTTCGACTCCCGGTTACACTCCGACTATGGATCCTTCATGGGGCTCTCCGCAATTTACGTTTTCGGGTTTCCAACAAACACCCAATGCATTCTCACAAATGTCTCAAGTTCAACAATTGCAACAATATCAAGCACTCCAACAATTCATGCAACGCAACTCGTTTGAACAACTCCAATCGCAACCGCCAACTTCCCAACCGCAACCCCCGGTTCAAGTTGACAATGACGATGAAGAAGTTGTCCCCGAATCGCCACCGCAAGAGCTCAAGCGCAAAAAAAACAAGGGGAAAGGGAAGACGGTTGAAACCGTACCCGAAACCGCGCCAAAAAGCGGTTCGAGAGCAAAGGCGAGAACTTGGACGAAAATAGAGGAGGAGGCGCTAGCAATGGCGTTCGTTAAGTCCTCTACTTGCCCGATAGTCGGTATGAACCAAAGTTTAATTTTTTAAATTAAATTTAAAAAGATTTATTTTTTTATTTTTGCTAATGCAATTTTTTTTAAATTTAGGGAACAACCAAACGGGTAGTAGTTTTTGGAAGGCGACAACGGAAAGATTTAACGGGATTACGGGGCATGGCCCGGCTCGTGATGTCGAATCCGTCTCGGGCTAGTGGCGTAAAATGAGCAAGACCATCAATACCTTTAACGGGTATTATAACCAAATTTACACTTGTCCTCCTAGCGGGAGTAACGACGAGGACATTCTTAACCTTGCTATGGCTAAGTGGGACTCTCAAAATTCGGCCTTTCCCGCACCTCCGAGCATGGAACGTTTTAAAGAAAGAACCAAAATGGAAGGCGGTTCCAAATGAGGTCGCAACCGCCAAACGGACTAAAACTTTCGAGTCCGGAAGTTATACTGCGGGAGGCTCCACCGCTCGTTGTCAAATCGACATAAACGACGACCCGATATATGACGAGGATGTGTTGCCCGTTCACGAGTCGGAACGTCCCACCGGAAGGGACAAAGCAAAAAAAAAGGTGGCCGGAAAGCGCAAAGGGGCCGGCTCGAGTGGAGGGGGCGGCTCGAAGGCGTCTTCGAAAATGGACGAGGTGATAAACGAATTCCGTTCGTTCAAAGAGTTTGCGGCCGAAAAATATAGTCACAAGAAAACCGTGTCGGCCGACTATGCTCGAGCGGAGGATTTTAGGATTATGAGGTTGGATCTCGACTCGGTTCCGGAGGATGAACGCGAGGTTTATCGGAGGATGAAAGAAGAGGTGAAGAAAAAATGGACATCGTAGGTTGTTTAGTTTTTTAATCGTATCGTAATTTTTTTTTCGTTTTTATGTTTTCCGTTTCTAAGATTAGTAATTTTTATTTTTAGGAAATGTAATTTTTTTTATGTTATGAAATGAATTTATTTATGTTGTATTTTTTTATTTCTATAAAGTTTTTATTAAGTTAAAAAAAAAAACTTAGAAAACTATAAAATAATTAGGTGGGGTAGGCTCATCCTCCACCCCCCTCAAAAAGCAAGAAGACCCATCCTCTATGGGATGGTGATGTGGCGCATACGCGGCGGCCCATCCTTATGGCTAATTTAAATCCGTGTGGGTCCGGTTTTGCTTATTCTTTAGTTTTATACCTTTTTTTTGGATTTAGTTTAGTTGTGTTAATTTAAATCCGGCGATAACATTATTTACTTTTGATTTGTATTCTATCACTCGCAACTTTTAACTTATTTTCTTCTGGCACTTTCATACTAACTGAACTATAACTCAGTTAGTTTTTCTACTGATGTGGCACTTTGTTTGTTGACATGGCATTTGACGTTGTTTTTTTGTTGATGTGACACTTATTTTGTGACGTGGCAGACGATGAGGGGGCAAATGCAGCATTTTTTATGACGTGGTATCTGATGTGTCACCTATTTAGTGACGTGGCACATGATATCGACTAATTGGGTTAAGTTTCAGTTACTTTAGAAGTGTTAAAGGAAAATAAGTTGAAAGTTGAGAGTGGTGTGGTGCAAATCAAAAGTTGGGAATGTTATCTGTCAATTGGTGAAAGTTTGAATTATTTAAATCCAGTATTCCTTTAAATTAATAAGATTACTTTATATTAAAGATTCAATATATTTTATTACTTTTATATTAAGGATTCGATCAATCGGTGAAAGTTATGTAATTATAATCCAATATCCTTTTAAATTAACAAGATTATTGTGTGTTATTCAAATCCAATATCCTTTTAAGTTAACAAGATTACTTTTGTATTAAAGATTTGGAATATTTTATTACTTTTATTGGTTTCTTTTATTATAGTAGATAGATATAAAATATTTAAATTTTTTTATAATTTATAATATAATGATAATAGATCAAATTTATTTGTATTGTTGGTTCTTATTAGATATTTAGATGTGAATAGTATGAGGATTTTTTTTGGATACAAGGACAGAAGTATTAGATGTGAATAGTACGAGGATTTTTTTCTTTTTGGATACAAGGACAGAATGAAAAATGCATGCTTAGATGTCATCGGTACAACAAGAATATAAGATAACAATAAAAATACTTTTTTTTATTGGATTTTTTTATTACATTTTAGAAACCAGATAAACTAGGTTGTTACCCGTGTCGCGCGTTGCGGCGGCAACATCAGTTTGTGATTTCGTTACGATTTTACCCATAAGATATTTTTGTTAAGAAAAATTATGGTTCAAGACTATCTTGTCCGTGATGAATTCTAACTAAAGCAACAAACTTACTACTTGCAGAAAGAATTACATAGTTGAAAAAACTCACCGTTGACTCCAAGAGTATAGGATAGCCGCTTGTTGTGCGATCTAATCGTCTCCAAACTTTCAGCGAAAATCGAGTACCTGTGCTTCATTTCCTCACTACTTTGGTACTTACTCCCGTACCTGTTCGTTCCATAATTCAAGAAGAAAAAGTCAAACATCAATCCATCCATTTTTAAGTGCTAATTAATGAAAAACAATGCTGATTCATGATTAACAGTAACTAACCTGTTAGCAAATCGAGCAAATGTGAGATCATGAGGAGTTTCGCCAATAGTTTCGCCAATAACTTGAAGAACAACGGTCTCAACTTCCCGTAGACCATCAGACACCACTTGTCTGATCGGATTTTCATCGGCAAAGATGGATCCGATCCCTCTCGAAGATTCTCCGACGGCACAGGCCACGACCACTGCTCGATTTGAAGAACAATTGGTGACAAATTAATTAATTGATGAAATTGGAGGTGGATTTACCTGCGTTTGGATTACGCGCGCACAGTTGCGAGCCGATTGAAGGATTTGAGAACGCTTTGTGAGAGGATTTGAAGGAAATTGAGAGTTGAAATTTGGGGGTTTTAGAGATTTTTATCTGCTTAAATTCGAAACCCTAGATAAGAAAAGAAGTGGAAGACTGGAACGTATATTAAAAGAGAAAGGGTTGGTGGCAAAGCCACCGACCTTTCTCTTTAATATTATATAAATTGAACATACATAGCAATAATTTAATAGTATAAAAATATATAGGTTTTTTGTCATTGTAGATGCAATTATCTGCATTATAATTCAAATCTAACCCAATTATACTAATAAGTTGGGGTGTGTATGGGTATGTTTGGGTCGGTCTTGACCTAAAACCATAACCATAACCGCGATGTCGGTTAATGGATAACCATAACCATAACCGATCGGTTATGGTTATTCGGTTTTGATGGTTATAGTGGGTCGGTTATGGGTGGTTAACCGTGTATTTAGCTTAGCTAAAATAGCTTAATTTTTTTTAACATGGAATAAATTGTTATTGCATATTTGTATATATTAGTATATTAAATAGTATTAAAAAATGCATATAATCTATAATATCAATACCAATTATTATCGAATATTGAAATAAAGTGATATGACACATTCCATAAATTTAAATAAACATCCAACCAAAACCACAAAACGATATGAAAAACCCATAAATACTAAAAATCTTCAATAAACAACATCAAATATTAAAAATATGGTGAAAAGTCATAAATTCTACAAAAAAATATTACATGTTGGTTTGGTTCGGTTATGGTGGGTATGGAAAAAATGATAACCATAACCGACCCGCTACTTTCGGTTTTCAAAAAAATCATTAACCGACCCACTGTTTTTTATTTGGTTCGGTTTTTTCGGTTCGGTTTTATTGGTTAATTCGGTTATGGTTTGGTTAATTCGGTTTTTTGCACACCTCTACTAAGCTTCACCATATTATAATAAGTTTCATCTATTTCCTTTAAAGAAAATGAAGGGACGTGAAAAAAATTTAAACGATGTTTGGTCCTCTACCTAATTTAGAGAACCTAATCATCCACAAGTCTTGTTCAACAACAAGGCCCATGTAGTTGTTTACTTGCTTCTTCCAACCCATGCGAATTGAGGTGACAAGTTGTTCGATTCTCGATCCAATCGTTCATGTTTAGAAACATTTTATTAATGTGAATATTCGTTCGAAGGCACGACAGTTTGGTAAGGTAAAGCCCGTTCATTTCAAGGATCCTTAAACTAGTGATCGCCGCCTACTCGTCTAGTCTCTTATCATCACCAGGTACCGCCAAAACTAAATGATGAGAGACATGAATCAAACCTGGGTCAGTTGAAACATCACACCTCTCCCTTATCACTCCATCAGTAGCTTATTGGCAATTTTAAATCCACTAATTTTTACATATAAACAACTTAGCATTAATTGTGATTATAGTTGATAAATTAGGCTGGTGGGTATGGGGTCCGTCCCCCATACGTCGAGGTCCGACGCCAGGTGGAACACCATCCCCCCCCGGTCCCCGTCTTCTCCGTCCTGCTCGTGACGTTGGAGACGGTCCAAAAATGGTGGGCCACATGCTGATTTCGACCGTTAATAAAAAGAAAATTTACCAATTTTCAAAAAAAAAAAGCAACGGTTATTTCCCCGGCATCTATAAATTTCAAATCCATTTTCACCTCCATTCACCATTTTAACCCCTTTTTCTCATCTCTCTCCCTTTATTTTTTTTTATAAAACATCTTTCATTTTTATAAAGTTATACTCTACCATGGATCCATTCAACAACCCGAACAACCCGAACGTCCCCAACAACCCGACGCAACCAAATGTTTTTTCGGTTCCGGGATATTATCCGACGATCGAACCGAACCAATTCTCTCAATATTCGTCAAACGCCTTTGCCGCATTCGATTATTCCAACACTCACCGAACCAATTCTCTCAATTCTCTCAAAATCAAACCCTTCAACAAATGATGATGCGGGGTGCTTTTAATCTCCAACCGAACCCGACGCCACCCGTTCAACCCCAACCGATCCCGACGCCACCCGTTCAACCCCAATCCGAACCCGACGACGATGTGGAAGTTGTTCCCGAAACCCAACCGCAAAAAGAAAAAGGCAAACGAAGAAAAGGGAAACAAGTGGTGGGTGAGCAACCGTCCAAACCAAAGGCGAAACCGTAGACTCCAATCGAAGAAGAAGCCTTAGCTAAGGCTTACATAGGCACGTCTACACACCCGTCAAAAGGTTCGTAAAACTAACTTTTTTTTTAAGTTTATATTTTTTTGAATTAGTTTTGTATTTTTTGTAACATATTTTTTTAACATATTTATAGGTATTAATCAAACGTGTGACGGGTTTTGGAAGGCGGTTTTGGCGAAGTTTCTTGGGCTAATGGACCAAGGCCCGTATCGAGATATCAACTCGGTGTCATCAAAGTGGCGAAAAATGAACGGGTTCGTCAATAAGTTTTGTGAAGAATATAATAAAATATATTCAAGTGGGCGTCGTAGCGGCATCAGCGACGAGGATGTATTTAAAAAGGCGTTGGAGAAGTACAAGGAGAACAATGGTAATACCTCGTTCGCGCGTGGGAAGTTTTGCGAGTGCATCCAAAATGGGCGCCGATTCTCAACGAGGTGGAGATGGCGAAGCGGCAAAGGACATCGGAATTGGGTAGTTTTAGTGCAGGTGCATCGGACGCGAGGTGTCACATAAACTTAAAGGATGACGCCGAGTTCGACAAAGAAGAATACGCCGTACATGAAGCGGAGCGTCCACCGGGACGGGACAAATCAAAGAAGAAGCGGGCGAAGGGGAAAGAAAAGGAAAATGTGGACCCGAAGATGGACGAGTTTATGGAACACTTTAAAACGTACACGGACGTCTCGGCCCAAAAGGCGAAGGCGAAGGAGCGGGCCATCGAAGAAAAGACTCGTGTGGCGGAAGAAAAGTTACGCGAAAAGGTCCGATTGTCCAACGAAAAAATCCGATTGTCTGATGAAAAGATTCGGCTCAAGGAATGGGAAATAATAACGATGGATGTCGATGATTATCCCGAGCCGAAACGTTCGATGTTGAAAAAACTACAAACCGACATCATGAAGAAGCATCAAATTATTTAAGTCTATGTTTTTTTTTTAAGTTTATGTTTTTTTTATTAAGTTTATGTTTTTTTTAAGTCTATCTTTTTTTATTTTTTAAGTTTATGTTTTCTTTTTTAAGTTTATGTAATGGTTTTTAATATTAATGAAAATGTTTAGTTAATTTATTTGTTAAATGTTAAAAAAAGTAGATGATTAAAAAAAATAAAAAACATAAAAGTGGTGGGGTAGGATCATCTAGGACCATCCTCCTATACCCTCTAGTTTTGTAGGATGGATCATCCTTGGGAGGACTATGATGTAGTGCCTACGTGACGGATCATCTTTCAAGTGAGGACCATTACCATACCCTCTAGCCTTAGACTCATAGGAATACTTTGATTAAAATATGAATATGAATAGTACGATGATGATTGTGACCCATAACAGAACGAAGTATAAGATAATAAAATATAATAAAGTAGTGTTTATAAAGGAAGGAATATCTTTTTTTTCAAACGGTGATTGACTCCAACAGTCGAGAGGATCACACCCACATTGCATGGGTCCTAGTCCCCCTCGGGCGAGGCATCCGAGGTTGACCATAGGCGCTCCACGAGAAAATTTCCAGCCGACAGCCACTTGACTGCCGTTGCAGCCTCCGCACCCAAGAGCCGGAGTAACCGCACTGTAATAGAAAACTTGTGTGCGGCTCAAGACTCGAACCCGGACTATTACGCACTCAAGGCTCTTATCCATCATTGCCATGACCCCTCAACCAAGGTTGGGGTCATTTTCCCCCAAATGCAAGAGGTGGGGATCGAACCCGGGTCTCCAAGGAAACCCAAAGTTCTTTCCACCACTCCACAACAAGTGGGGGATAAAGGAAGGAATATCTAATGAAACTTTGACTTCACTTTTTTGCTTCAAAGTTCTCGAGATTATTTTATTTTTCCTTCTCTCTTAGTGATCTTTTATATAAGAGTTAATTGCCAAAATCGTCCCTGAGGTTTGGGCAGATTTGTCATTTTCGTCCAAAATGACACTTTTGTACCAAATTGCCCCCAAGGTTTGTAACTTTTTGCAATTTTCATCCAAACCACTAACTTAGTTTATTTTTTCTGTTAAGTTGAGGATATTCGGATGAAACTGGCAAATATATAAAACCAGAGGGACGATTTTGGCAATTTACTCAAACTCTTTTAAATTTCTTTTATTTAATTAATTTTGTTACATATATAATTAAAAAGAATATACATGCAATTTTTATATGAAAAAAATAATAGTTTTGTCACATAACTTTTATAAATTTTCATCCAACCTAGTAACTAAGTTAATTTTTCTATTAAGGCGAAGGATGTTTATAAACTAAGACAAAAATTAATTTCTAATTTTTTATGTAGATCAGTTTTATAAAAATAAAATCTACTTAAACCTCTAAATTTTATAAAACTAAAATGTTGGTGACCTTATTGAAAAAGGTCAAATAAAAAAATCTTATCATATGTACCAAGTTTGTAATTCATCTTCCACTCTTTTAAATTCGCTCCTAAGGAAAAAAAGAAGCCAGTGCCCCTCCTCTATCAAACAACGCATCGTTACCAAACCTTAAAATTACCCACCAAATTGTAATTATAATGCTATGAACCAAAAGTTTCTTTACTCAAGCCACTCAGAATAAGTATTAGTTAGTTACCCTCATAATCTTAATTAAATAAATATTTTATTTCTACCAACATATTTCCTAAGTGCTCAACACATTTAAAAAATATGTAACGTTTTACATTTTTTTCTATCTCTATAACTGATAAATACTAAAAGTTGTAATCGATTGTTATGTGTTGCATACCAATGACGTTTTCTCTTTATAAAACTGATTTATATAAAGAAGCTGTAAATTAATTTCTGTCTTAATTTATAAAATTTAAAACATCCTTCACCTTAACAGAAAAAATAAATTGAGTTAGTGATTTGGATGAAAATTTATAAAAATTATGTGACAAAACTATTTTTTTTTTCTAAAAACTCCATGTATATTCTTTTTTATTATATATGTAACAACAATAATTAAATAAAAGAATTTAAAAAGGGTTTGAGTAAATTGCAAAAATCGTCCCTGTGGTTTTATATTTGACAGTTTCATCCAAATATCTTCAACTTAACAGAAAAAATAAACTAAGTTAGTGGTTTGGATGAAAATGACAAAAAGTTACAAACCTTGGGGGCAATTTGGTACAAAGATGTCATTTTGGACGAAAATGGCAAACATGCCCAAACCTCAGGGACGATTTTGGCAATTAACTCTTTATATAATTATATTAGGATTTATTTAATACTAGTGGGAAACTCGCGCGTTACAGCGGAGTCGACAATATGCGACAGGAACACGATACACATCAGGCAATCGTACATCTTTATGCAATTTTAAAAGAGTAGAATTTTAGCGGATTAAAAAATTTATCACCCATAATGCAATGGAAAAAAATACTCTAAAACATGACACCCAAAAGCAACTAAAACCAAGCCCAACCCATTACAAATGGTCAGACATCAGTTCCACATTTTTAACAATTTCAGGTTCGGGTAGGTTCTCGGTCTGGGACTATGGAAAATAGAAAATGAAATAACGGCCCGATGAGATAATTTTTTCCATAATTAAACTTTCAAGAAGGCGCAACATAGGCTTTCAAAAGGTTAGAGAATGGACTGAAAGTCCCATGGCAGTCTGTTTATTAACCAAAAGGCAATCAAATACCATAAAAGAGGACAAACAAAGTCCCAAACGGAGAAGACAACATCATGCATTGCTTATTTTGTTAACCAGCCTAGTTTTTTTTTTAATGCCAGCCTAGAAAATCCTATAAAAAAGACTTCATCTAAAGGTATTATTGATCTCCCTTTAGTTCATCATATATTTAGCTTAAGATCTTATGCTAAAATCCTTCGATAACGAACCACGAGCTTATCGTCAAGGGCCATGGTTCAACTTTATATCGTCAAGCTTATCATCACCAACATTCAAAACACTAAATTCAACCAATTCAAAGTTTCAAAAAGACCATGTACCGACATTTAACTATGGAACCATAACGTTTGTACTATCCTTGAAATCCATGCAACTCTACTTCAAATTAATCAATACAAAGTACTCCCGAAACAACACACAACTCAATTAACTGAATACGAAGAATAACTATTCATAATCCTTATGTACGAAAGAATCATTGTTTCTTTTAGTACTATAAATTCTCCCAAAAACTCTGAATTCACAAAGAAAAAGAACATGCAACAAAGCCCAGAAAGAGCAATAACTAAACAAATCTCACTACATTCGATCGAATTCTACATCAAATCTAAAATACTTACCTTGAACTGTAGCTTGTGTCCTGGAAAACCGGATGTATCTAGTGAAACGTTTTTGCTGCAAAACAAACAAAATTGATGTTGGGAATGAAATATGTGAGACATAGTCAATCAATCAAGAATTACGTAATTAGTAAACCACATTGTAAGTTATAGTTACAATTATCCAAAACAAAAACATAAAAAAAAAATACTTACAGTTTGGGATGAACACGCTCAGGGGGGATGATCTGTGCTTGCAACAAATGCTCGACTAAGAGATAGTTATGCATGGTTTCAGCAACAATCTTTGCCACCTGCTCATATTTATAAATCATCAGGTTAACATCTCCTGGAGATGAATTAAAATATTTATAATAAAAGGTTACATAAGGACTGTGTTTAACCTATTTTTAAAACATGATACTTAAAAGAACAACTTCATAACGCCACTCGCTAACTTAATAGATTAGAGATTCTACATTTCTACTTAGTTAAGTGCAGATAATGGAGCATCTCATTACAATAACTAATTTAAATAATTAAAAGATTTCAAGATATTTATTAAAAAAGATTAAAAATCTAACACATTCATTTCATTCTTTGAATTTCACATATAAATTTAATAACCACAGACAATAATAAGAGAGAACGATCGCAGAGTGCATATATATTCCGAACAAGCAGTTTCTACAGGCCAATAAACATTCCGAACAAGCAAATATTGTCAAGTAATGCACATACAATTCTAGCAAGTTGACGAGGTATGACCCTAATCGGATAGTCCGACCCGGTCATTACCTATTATTTAATTATAAATAAGCTGTTATAAATATTCGTTCTAGAATATTCCATTCTATATGGATAAGATACATAACTAAATCTCCAACTTTTTGGAAAGATCATGCAAATCCCTAACTTATAGGAGTTCATCCAAGTTAAGGAAAACCCTAATCACAAACTATAAATAGAGGTAAACATACAAGGTACAGGATATCGAATTCTCCCTACAACTTCTTCTTCTCTTTATATTTTCATACTCCCAAACCCGAAACTTATTCTCACGCCGGAGGGTGGTTACAGGAATAACCCCATTCCTGTAACGAGTCCTAACGGTGTTTCTGTTTTGCAGTTTGCCGGTTCGGATCATTGGTATTTGAAGTCTTCATCGGATACTACCGGAAGGTCAGTGTTTCTTCATTGGCGCCATCCGTGGGACCTTTTTCGGTAACAAACAGTTCGAGCCCCATGGCCAGTGATCTGAACGCAGCAGCAACCCCAAGCCAAGCAGCCACGAATAACACCCAGGTGATAGGGACAGGCCCCATCACCAATACCCCGGTTTCGCCGGTCGTCACCAGATCGCTTGATCTGGAGTTCGAGGCAGAAGGACCACCACCCGGTTTTTCGGGGAATGTAGTTACTGCCCCGGGAACAACTGGAGTAAACGTACTTCCGTACACCTCCCTGCGGTTACAGTCCATGGAGCCAGGATTAGCAGGCGTCAACATGTATACCCCTGTGGTGACCACTGGGGGACAAGCTTCACGCTATAGTTCTATGCCAGTTATTACGTCGGCAAATCCGAATACCATCACGCCACAGGCGAGCATGCCTCAACATTATCAACCATATGCTACTTACGCCATGCCACCTTTGTACACAGCAGCACTTACAGCTGCACTATCCACTCCGCCTCACCAGCCGGTGGTCATGCCGGCAGGAATACTAAACGCCCCCGTTACACCGGGGAATCAACCCTATTTCCCGGGATACTATTATGCGCCCCCATATGGATATTTACCTCCATATGGTAACGCGGCATACACCCCCCAGGGAACCACACAGAGTCATGTTCAACAGTCGCCGTACGCAGCTTATATGCCGCCATGGTGGAGCTTTCCTACTTCGCAACCGACCTACGCCCCAGTTCAGCCAACAGTGGAACCCGCCTATGACAGAGGGAACGTATCCAGACCCAGACTTTCCCCGGGGAGGGGCCCCAGTTCTATGCAAAACAACACTTCAGCCCTACTTACTCCTACTCCGGGTATAAGCCAAAGCGGAGTTATTCCTCCAGTACAACCTATCAATGTGGAAGAAGACGAGCTCACTAGACCATACAAGCCAGTAGATGCAACGTTCAAATCCAAATTTACTAGAAGAATAGCGGAAGCTCCTATCAAGGAGAAACCTAAAATGCCTCAAACAGTAGGTAAATATGATGGCCTAGGAGACCCCGATGATCATCTTAACCTATTTAAAAGCGCGGGGGAAGTAGCGTGTTGGCCTATGCCCCTATGGTGCAAGATGTTTGTGCAAACACTGGTGGGTGCGGCTAGGGTTTGGTGGGATAGTTTACCCACAGGAGAAATAGACAGTTTTGAGGATTTGGAAGCCAAGTTCATCTTACAGTTCAGCCAGCAACGCAGGCATACTAAAGATAGAAATGAGCTTCTCCACATCCGCCGACGAGACAATAAAACGGTGGAAAACTTCATCGTTAGATTCAACAAGGAAAGTTTAGCAATCCCGGGCGTGACGAATGATTTAGCTTGTGGAGCTTTCCTACAAGGAGTGAATGATGACGAGTTGTTAAGAACCCTCCATGGGCGAGATGGCGTGCCACCCACCATTGATGAAATACTTCGGATAGCCAAGGTATATGCCATACAAGAAAAGGTCGTGGCCGCTAGTCATGCAGCTAATAGGAAGACAGAGGCTCTCAAAAATCAAGAAGATAGAGAACAGCGGAATCCCAAAGGCAGGGGCAGAGGAGATCGATACCAGAGGAATGACAAAATGGATTCACGTTACGACCGATCAAGAAACACCTACTCAAGGAACGAGTCCTCAAGACCTCGATCTGACTACCCTAACCTGAGCAAAACCCCGGCGGAAATTCTAGCCTCAGAAAACCTCAAGTTTAATCCTCCGAAGCCGTTAAAAGACAATCCAAACAAAGACACAAGTAAATACTGTGAATACCACAAAGGGAGCGGGCATGACACAAACGATTGTTTTCAGTTGAAAAAGCAGATCGAATATTTTGTGAAAGCAGGTAAGTTGGCACACTTGGTAAGGGACATCAAACAGGGTCCACCAGTCGTCAAAGAAGAAAATGATAAAACGGCGGGTAAAAGACCGCGAGAGTTGAATATGGTGCACGCGGACAAGGGAAAAGGGGCAAAACGGAGTTTCTCCACGCTCGAACCTTGGATGCTCGCCACTATGACCATCGAACCCCGCGTTGAAGACCTGCACCTCACTACAGATGCCTTAATCATATCTGCCGCGGTAGGAGATTACCGCATGAGGCGAATCTTGGTTGACACCGGAAGTTCAGAGGATATCATCTACGAACACTGTTTCAATAGAATGCAATTGGAAGACCAACGGTTGTTAGAATCTGTACACGCCCCCATAAAAGGCTTCACAGGGGAAAAAGTAGACCCTATTGGTCAAATTACTTTCCCAGTCACATTTGGGCAGGAGCCCCGGGAAAGAACCATACTCCTAACATTCCTGGTAGTACGTGCTGAGTCATACCACAATGTGATTATTGGCAGGTTCACTTTGGGTAAATTAGACGCTATAGTCTCAACGGCGCGAGGTTTCATGAAGTTCCCCACTCCGCGGGGTATTGCAACAGTGTATCGAGACAAGATAGGAGAGGTACTAAACACCAAGAAATGTCGCCAAGGCCCCACCGGAGCTATCGGTCCAGAAAGGTGGGTGTTGAGCACACGCCACCCAGACCAAACAGTTACCATTGGAGACAGCCTCTCCCCAGAGGTTAAAAGTGACTTGAAAGCACTATTAAGAAGAAATGCTGACGTTTTTGCTTTCGAACATTCCGACATGACAGGAGTTCCCCGCGATAAGGCAGAACATAAGCTAGCAACACTCCCAGGCGTTAAACCGGTCGCGCAAGGTAAACGTAGTATGGCCCCGGATCGAAAAGCGGCAGTCGTTAAAGAAGTACGAAAGTTGGTGGAAGCCGGAATCCTCAGAGAAACACAGTACCACACATGGGTGTCAAACCCGGTGATGGTAAAAAAGCCAGATGGTACATGGCGAATGTGCATTGATTTCAAAGACTTGAATAAAGCATGCCCCAAGGACGCGTACCCTTTGCCAGAGATGGACTTCAAGGTTGATTCCCTGGTCCCCTATAGGTATAAATGCTTCCTGGACGCCTATAAGGGATATCACCAAATCAAGATGTCTAAGGAGGACGAAGAAAAGACAGCGTTTCATACCGATGTGGGCATTTTTTGTCACACAAAGATGCCTTTTGGTCTACGAAATGCTGGAGCAACATATCAGCGTCTCATGGACAAAGCTTTTGAAGCCTAGATCGGCAGAAATCTGGAAGTGTACGTAGACGATCTCGTGATCAAGAGTAGAGAGGAGAAGCAAATGTTGGAAGACATTGAGGAAACCTTCCAGAAACTTAGAGAATACAACATAAAGCTCAACCCCAAGAAGTGCTCGTTCGGGGTGGAAGAAGGAAAGTTCTTGGGTGTGATCGTCACCCGGGAGGGCTTCAAAGCTAATCCGGATAAGGTAGCCGCTATCAAGCGAATGCCTTCTCCTAGAACGTTGAAGGAAGCACAAGCGCTAAATGGGCGCTTAGTGGCGATTAACCGATTCTTAGCAAGACACGCAGAAAGATCTTTACCGTTCATCAAAACATTAAAAGATTGCCTCAACAAAAAGAATTTCAAATGGACGGGTGAAGCTGAAGAAGCCCTGCAAGATATGAAGCGTTTTATCGAAAAGCTACCTATGCTTACAGCGCCATCTCCCAATGAGGTCCTAAAAATGTACTTGGCAGCGGCTCATACTGCAGTAAGCGCGGTGCTCATGGTAGAAAGGGATGGGAAGCAAACTCCCATATATTACATAAGTCGAGTACTGGCGGGACCAGAAACAAGGTACCCAACCTTAGAAAAACTGGTCCTGGCCCTGGTACACGCCACTAGGCGATTGAGAAGATATTTTCAAGCACATCGCGTGCAAGTTTTGACGAATTACCCGCTACAACAAATCCTGCACAAGCCGAAAATCTCGGGAAGACTGGCCAAATGGGCAATCGAGCTAGGTGCTTTAGATATTGAATACCGAAAGCGGACAGCGGTCAAAGGGCAGGTTATCGCCGACTTTTTAGCAGAAATCCCCGAAGGGGAGGCCATATTGGATCCATCCATCCAGGACATCCCGGAATCCAGCGCCGTCAGACAGACCTGGAAGCTTTATACTGATGGGTCGTCGAGTGAGAAAGGATCTGGGGCGGGTTTAATGTTGATAAGCCCCGGCGGGATTAGACTAATGTACGCTTTACGTTTTGACTTCGAATGCTCCAACAATGAGGCAGAATATGAGGCGCTGCTTGCCGGTTTAAGGATGGCTCAATCTATGGGAGCTTTACGGGTCGAGGCGTACGTTGACTCCTTGCTGGTTAACAACCAGGTTAATGAAACGTATGAAGCTAAGGATGAATCGATGGCTAAATACCTAGCAAAAACAAAGGAGCTCATGGCTTCTTTCGAAAATGTCACGCTCAACCACGTTCACCGGGGAAGAAACCAGATAGCAGATGCTTTAAGCAAGCTCGCCACTTCAGGCATGGAAAAAGAAGTGAAAATAGAGACGTTACTAATTCCTTCAATCGAACCACGGAACATCTCTGCAGTAACTGCGGAGGAATCCTGTTGGTATACTCCGTTGATAAAGTTCCTTACTAAGGGGGAGTTACCCCCCGGTAAGGGCGAGGCTCAGAAAATACAAACAAAGGCGTTGCAATATGAAGTCAATGATGGCATACTATACCGAAAGTCATATTTGGGCCCACTTCTACGGTGTGTTTCCCCAAGAGAAGCCAAGTACTTGATTCAAGATCATGCGGGCATATGTGGCATCCACGCAGGACCCAGGGCAGTTGTAGCCAAAATCCATAACGCCGGGTATTACTGGCCCGGGATGCACGAAGACGCGGTGCAGGAACTCAGAAAGTGTCGTAGCTGCCAGAAATTCGCTCCCCAAACACTCAGGCCCAAAAATAACCTGATCCCAGTCACCGCGGCTTGGCCTTTTCAGAAGTGGGTGGTGGATATCGTGGGACCATTCCCACTGGCACCCGGAAGATTGAAGTACTTAATCGTGGCAATCGATTACTTCACTAAGTGGGTAGAGGCCAAACCTTTGGCTAAAATCACGGCGGATAACGCCAAAAAGTTTCTTTGGGAACACATAGTATGCCGGTTTGGCTTGCCGCTATATTTGGTAAGCGACAACGGTACACAATTCACTGACAGAGTTTTGCAAGAATGGTGCGCTGAACTCCAGATACAGCAGATCTTCACGTCTGTCGCGCATCCTCAGGGGAACGGTCAAGTAGAACGGGCGAATAGAAGTTTGCTAGATGGAATGAAAAGGAGATTGGACTCCAAGGGAAGCTCTTGGGTTGAAGAACTGCCAAACGTCCTATGGGCACACCGAACAATGCCCAAGACTAGTAATAATGAAACACCCTTTAGCCTAACCTATGGAATGGAAGCAATGATACCCGCTGAGGTGGGGTTACCGTCACTACGTCGCCTCACTGCGGGGGATAACAACAACGATAGGTTGCTAAGGGAGGGTTTAGACGCACTCGAGCAAAGACGTGAATCCGCCGCCATCAATGAAGCAAAATACAAAAAGATGTTGGAAAAATATTACAACAAACGCGTGGCACAGCATACATTCAAGAAGAGCGACTATGTCATGAGAGACAATGAAACCAGTAGGGCGGAGCCCACAGGAAAGCTAGGGCCCAACTGGGAGGGTCCCTATGTCATTCAAGAGGATCTGGGCAAAGGGGCCTATAGATTGACCAGGCTAGACGGAACCGCTATACCCCGCAACTGGAATATCGCTCAGTTAAAAAAATGTTACCTATAACCGCCCTGCTCCTAACAGCAAGACCAACTTTTCTTTTTGTTTTTCAATAAATAAGTGTAATCCATCCACGGCGATGTCGCTCCTTTTCGTTAAGTTTTGAGTTCAATAAAAGTTGTTTCTTTTCTTCTCATTATGACAGAATATAATAAAATTGCCGTTATAAGCAATGATGCCCTTAAACACGAAAATATCTTCATAAGTCATGGGGTCATAATATACAGCGCTAAAGCGGGTATCTTGGTAATAGATACAATAACCGTTATCAAAAGATAGGAATTTTAACAAAACATACAAACTATCTTACACAAAACCAAGTACTTGTCCCTATCGTTGAAAAGCCAACATAAGGGAGCCAAAAAAGGAACATGTTCAAACACCTACTTATGGGAACAGGTCGCCATCACTTCTGCAGGGGTATGGTGCACCTTACTACAACCCGGCACAAGGGGATCACTGGTCAAGTCATCAGCTGATCCTCCAATCGCCGGTGGGGATATAGCTCCCTGGTCATCAGCAGGATTTTTCCCAACACGACCACTACGACGACGCTCGTACACTAAAGGGCAGCGTGGAACACGGTTGACTGCAACAAGTTATACCAGATCATCGGTTGATAATGGTGCCGTGTCAACGTCTGCTGGGATAGCATCTTCATACACAATACTCCGGCATGCACGATTGGCCCGGGTAGGAACGACATTAGGTCCCCTTCTTCGCCGAGTCATCGATTTCGTCACTAGAGTTTGCAGTTGAACCAAGCCATCAGCAGCATCTAGTCGACGGAAAATGTCGGAGAGTCTTTGTTTGTAGCTTCTACGACTCATATCGTTAAGTTACCAAATTTAGAAAAATGAAACATAATTTATAGGGGGGAAAATGGGTTTGACAGAGGTGACGACAGCAGTATTAATGGCAAATGATCATTACAGGTCAAATCGCCGTATTTCAGAAGAAAGGTGGCTACATACATCATGAGTTAGTATTTAATACCTGATAAATTACGTGGATACGTTCACAAAAACCGAGACTAAACAGTGTCATTACAAAAACCATAAATGTTTAGAACACGTGAGCAAAATACAAATATTTATGCCTCCTCGGACTCTTCCGCGGGGTCCAGCATCATACGCAGAGATTCTGTGCCTTCCTCATTCACCTTATCCACTAACTCCGCATACACAGACAGCGGCTCGTTGTATACCGCCTCCAGCGCATCAGCCATTTCACCTTCAAACTTGCCCCTAGCTGTGTGAAAGTCAGAAGGCATCCTATCTGATTGTTTACAATCAAAGTATCCTTGGTAAATACCGTTGTGGTGGCCGGACTTGTAGGCAGCAGCGGAAAGACGGTCTATTAGAGAGGTAAAGGGCGCCGACTGGCGACAATACTCAAAGGCTCCTATGAGCCCATTGGTTATTAGCCAATTCCTATCACCCTGTAAAGCCGCCAGTTGACTGGTTAATCCTTCCACCTCAACATTTGCTTGATCCAAAGCACTCTCCACCTCCTTTAGGCGTGTTGTAGAAGATCGATCAAGAGTATTTCGTTCAAGTAGAAGGGTATCGCAACGCTGTTGGAGTTCTCTAAGTTGCCCCTCCCGCTCTTTGTAACACCTCGAAAATTTACGTCCTATAATGTCTTGACACGTGTCATAACCTTTGAACGTGAGAAAGAATGTTCTCGAAGGACTAAAGTTGACAAACAATGAAACTGTGTAAATATAAGGGTTCAAAGTGTCAACAATGAATAAATATACTTTACAATAACCCTACATGATGTTTATAACCTTAAACGAATGGATCATGGATCATACGAAGCGAATTGTGAAAGATAGTGAGAGATTACAAACTACAGGGATTAAATGTGTCAACATGTTAAAGATATACCTCTGAGTGACCTTATAGCAAACCCGAAGCCTTGTAACGATTAATTATACTCACTAGAATGCACCATAAAAATTTCACCAAGTTTCGTTGCCGTATGAGAAAGTTGTGATAAAATTCGTGTGTGAGGGTTAGAATCGTCAACATTGAAAATTAGGGCTTTTCGGGTGATCACAAAGTTACCCGAGGACTTCACAAAGATGGTATAAGTCTTGAAGCCCTTATAAATCAAGTTAGAGGGCTTATAATGCAAGAAACAAGGTGAAAGCGACGTTTAGGAGGACCGGGGACTGAAAATGCAATAACTGAAAACTTTGAAACCTGAAGACAAGGCTCAGGCGGCCCGCGTACGAATTAACAAAATCTCAAGCGGGCCGCGTCCCACCTGCAGATGCAGAAAAAACAGACAGCAGCCTGTACAGCCGGTTTAACCGACTTAACTTGCATTTTTTCGATTATAGGGGCTTATTTTGATGCCTTGTACTAGCCTAGGGACACTTGGGGTGATCCCATAACACTTGTAAACTTGGTGTGGCATGATCTTGATCAATCAAACCCACTAGATAAGAACCCACTTTGTGCAAACTTTTGATCATTCATTCTCAATCATCTTCTGTTCATTTCTGGAGCACAAGGACCATCCTCAAGCATTCCAAATCGTTCATAGGACTTGTGTAAGTATCCTCAACCTTCCTTGTTTAAGTTTTGACTAGTTATTAGCCTAGAAGTCAAACCGTCGTAATTACGGTTTGACTTAACGATTAATCGCTAAAGGTCCAGCGATTAGGCAAACTTAAGATAGTTATAAGTTGGTATTTATGTGGGCTTTAAACCCTTAAAAGGGCACCCACTGATACCCGTTCTAACTAGGTCGTTTGTCGAGTCAAAGAAGATTAGAAAAAGTCAACAGAATTGTAAACTTGGATTTAACGCATAATTAGAGATGTAAAAGGCGTGTAACCTATTTTATTGTTCATATAACCTGATAATAAGTATAAAAACTTGTCTACGCTTGTTTGATTCGACAACTTTCTGTTTTGAACCGATTCGGAACCGAAAGACGCAAAAGTTTGACTTTTGCTTTGACCTCAGTTCTGACCCGGTTTAGATAGGTTTAGACATGCCTTAAAGTTCCATTAGGACCTAGTTACATGTTGGTACAACCCTCTGCGTTTTTACCACTTGGAACCTCGATTGTCCGACGTTTCCGTTAATTGCTTAAATAGTGACCATAATGCCCTTATGACCATACAACGAGAATTTTGGAAATGTGAAAGTACAATAATCTTTGTTACTGATTATAAAACATGTCCCTAAATTTTCACATCAGTCGGAGGTCTAGATTAGGAGTTATGCTTAATGACGTAATTATAACGCTTCTTAGTAATTAATCGACGTCATTAGCGTAAAGCCTATCTAAACCCCATTTTTGACACCAAACCTTTTACCCACTGATGTAATATAATATTTTGGGATTTTTGAAGATTTTTAATTAATTTAAACTGATCATAAGCTAGGATTAGTACCTTGATTCGGTAAATACCGATTATACCCTTTTCGGCCATAAAATGAGTTTTACAAGTCCTTTTGATACCAATCCAATTGCTACTGATTTTAAATAATAAATGAAGTGTTTTGAACCTTGTAAACTGACCTGGAAACTCAGAATACTATTTTAACCCGTAAATCGCTTAAAATGGCGTTATACGCGTTTTAAGCGCATAGTAAGGGTTTAAAACCATTTTGCCACATAGGACTTAACACCAACTGATATATCAAGTTAAAATAAACTATTTTACTGATTTATTCAGACCCGGATCACAGAAGCTTAATTGATCCCTTTTATAATCTTTAAAATGACCAAAATACCCCTACGGGGCTTGTTATGAGATTAAACTCGTTGTGGGCATAATGGAAGGTATCCTACTGATATCACCACATATTTAAGGCATGTTAACTTAGGAAACCTGTTTAGGACTCTTACGGTTACCCGTTACGCTTCATGCGCGTTCGGTTCGGTTTATGTAACTAGTTTACATAAATTAGCCGAAACGGGTCAAACCTTATCGTTATTATCTCAAAATCCAGAATGTGTTTAGATTACCCATATTATACAAGTCTTCAAACTTGTCAGGTCTAAATCACATTCTATTCCGGTCTTCGCATTATCATGCGTTTGAACCGTATCTTCCTTTTGAAAACTAACCGGTCTAAGTCATGACTTAATTAAAGACCCGTTAGGATTCTAATAGGTTATTTTAAAAACATTCGTTCCAGATTTAGGAGCCCAGTAAAAGCTATCTGTACTTGCTGATTTGATACGGCTGGGATTGAATTTATATTTATCTCATGTAAATACTTTTAACTTATTTCCCTATACGGGCTTGGGGTACGGTATATAAAATACCGCTTGGTCGGGCATTGAATCTTTAATTGTATGTTGGTTAAAGTATTGAGATGTTCCGTTTAATTTGTTTTGTTTGCTTAAAGCCTTTGGGGGTTAATGACCGTTGTCCCGGATATCCCTGGCATCATTTTACGAAATGGCCACGACCTTAGCACACAGGTGTAGGCGTACACCTGTCAGTGTCTCATAATTAAAGTGGTGTGTCCATTAATCTTTAACCCGGCTCGAACCGGGCTACTGAACGCATAAGAAACATGTAAATCCTGTACAAGTTTATATATTTAAATAATTATCCCAAGTTATAAAATATTATTTGTGCCATGTGCATTCAAATCAATCATTTTTAAAACCTTTTCAAAATGAGTCTGTTGATTGTATTTACCAGTGTAAACTGACGTATTTTCCAAAAAAGGCTAAGTGCATGTACTAATCGGAATTGGCTGGCTACTCCTAGCATCAATAAAGAGTATCGCAAGCTTAGATGCCTAAAGTCTGTTGAACAGTGTTATTTTATTTTCGATCCGCCTGTGGATCCTTTACTTCCGTTGTAATACTTGGATGTTACATTATTTCGGATTGTAATATATTTATCCTTTTGCTTCCGCTGTGCATTTATATATTGTGTTGTTTGACTATGATGTTGCCAACCACGTCACGTTACTCCCCTACCGGGCCCACCGGTAAAGTGTGGAAATATTGGGGTGTGACAGGTTGGTATCAGAGCCAACATTGAGTGAATTAAACACTATCTTTTTGTGTTTAATCTCAATGACACATTAGCACATTCCTTGACCTTCTGAGTCTAGACTTAACATAGGAATATTCTCAATCCTCATCTGGAAATCTTGCTTCCAATTTTTATATATTGGATACGTCGCCAAGCGAAGAAGCCGTAATAGGGATTCTCCACACCCGGAGCCTTAAATTGCTGACCTTCGTACAGCGGCTAGGATGAAACGAGCAACCAAGGAGAAAGCATTCAGAAATAAAAAAAAAACGAAGAAGAAACTCCTTTTGCTGAAGATCGTTTCCTTAAAAGTCCTTATAACGATATTTATCTTTTATTCTCTTCGAGGACAACATTATTCCTTCCAAGTCCCGTTTAGGGCAACCATATACTTGGTTAAGTTTTAAAGGAACGATTATGTTTAAAATGTCATTCCTATATTATAAGATCTACCATTATAATAAAATGGCAAGATGGCAGATCCTCAATTTAGGTTCAGATCCTTATTAACATCTCGATTTAAAATCGTTCTGCGTTAATTATAAATTAAGAATCTTAAGTGTGAAACCTAGCCTTCGGGTCAACTATAAGACCGGGCCAAGATGGTAAGACCTGTTAAAAAGATTCAAATCATAAATTAAGAATCTTGAGAGTGAAACCTAGCCTGCGGGTCAATTATAAAACCGGGCCAAGATGGTAAGACCTGTTTAAAAGATTCAAATCCCTGTTAACATCTTAAAACATGTTAACACTCCCGACAGACGTGATTCGTTGGAAATCACACACGTTATTAAGGATTCTTCAAAAGATTCCTAACCTAGTATAATGATCTCTGAATCCTGGGTTTACATCTTCAATTAAGATGATCATATTTTAACCATACGTGGTAATATAGTGCCTACGGGCCTTGCTCATTTCTACATGAGCCAAAATACAGTGGTAGCTATGACTCCCTGTTAGAAAAAGTTAATGAAGTAGGTTCAAACCTCAAGGCTTTGATTCTCTGAAATCCTAGCTTATAATTTATAAATGTCCTTGTGACTAGGCCATTCGTACTATTATTAAAACCTTAATGCCTCGATTCTCTGAAATCATGGCTTATAAATTAAACTTGTCTACGCGACTAGGCCATTTGTGCTATTATTAACTTGTAAATCAGGATTTATGATAGAAATCCTGAATAAAATAAATATCATTCCTTTCCTGCCAGTATAATTATTAAAAGAGAATCTTAAAAGGTTTGACCTAGCTTGAATGTCATTGAAGACCTAGCTAAGATGGTAAAATCTGTTTAAAAAGAGATTCAGATCCTTGTTCACATCTGAAAATGTGTTAACACTCCTGATAACAGTGATGCGATAAAATCACACTTGTCACCCTTATATTAGGAATTTTCCAAATCCCTTAGTTAGCGTAAATGATCAATAGGAATCTTGGCTGGTAGACGTCGAAAATGATGTACGCATCAAAACATCCATTTGGGATGTATACCTACGGGAAAAGGTGTATACATGAAAAGATAGTTTTATTTCATAAATTCTTGTCAAGACAATGAACTATGGAATTTTCCGATCCAAAGGAATCATCGATTATGTTTTAAATTTTTTCCCTAGTGACAAGGCCCCTGTGCCATCAAGAGTCCTTGGGAACAAGCTCTTGTGCTATATAAAATGTCAGTACGACATTTGACAGTCGTGATTTATGTCACCTGTCTAATAAATATGAAGGATTATATTTCGTTTACACGCCAAGGATGGTTTATTTAAAAACCTAGGCAAAAACATAATCAAATAAATTTAATACTATCTATTCGCCTATATGGTTAAATTATACCAGGGCTATTTAATCATCAAATTCGACAATTCACCATATAATTAAATCAAATATTACTACTTGGTTTGTAGCCTTCAAAGCTTCACCGTGGCTGACTCCTCAGAAGCCCAAAATCGTTCAGTTGATCAGAATGATGAAGTAAGACTGAACTTAACAAGAACCGAGTTACAGGCTATGTTAAATACAGCCATAAATAACGTTGTGGATCGCGTGCTGAGGGATCACAAACGAAAGGGCAATGATACCCCAATTCAAGGTTGTAAAAAGGGTAAGACCGGTTCAAACTATAACCAGTCCAAGCCAAAGGAGGCTAAACCCGAATGTAAGAATTGCGGGAAAAAGAGGCACTTCAGTAAATGTATATATGAACAGATCAGGGGATGTGGTATCTGTAAAGAGATGGATCACAAGACCCATGAATGCAAGGAATTGAAGAACAACCAGCAGTCGGGTGAAAAACCCAGATGTAAGATCTGAATGAAGCAACCTGCTGGAAAATGCACAATCGACCCACGTGCTAAGTTATGTGGAATTTGCAAAAC